>CM047876.1:17680477-17756080 GCA_026212405.1 Petrea volubilis | reverse complement strand
AAAAACAACTTTGGTATAATGAGATACCAACCCATATATTTCACAAAATTTATAAAAAAAATAGTTTTTATGCTTAATTCCTAATCATATAGGGTCTTATGCACAATTCCTAGTTATATAGGGATAAGATGTATTAATCATAGATCAATTAATGACATATTTAAAATAAATGCACAATTTTCATATTAGATAAGGCGTCCCAAGTGGATTGTATAAGAAAAATGTAAATGGATTTTCAATAAATTTTCAAATATGAATGGTAAGTGCATGTAATTTCCGCGTGCGGCCAAATCGGGTTCAAACAAAAAATTTCCATCCAATTAATATCTTTTTCTTTGTGTATATGTGTTGTGTGTTCTGCGTGTGTAAAAGGGAGTATTATGATCCTCAAAACGGATACGAAGCTACTTATTGCACAAATATGTTCATGCCTCTTAGCGACAACGTACAATATATGCCACGTTATTACATCTTGCCGATACAGAGTGGCTCACTAAGTGGGATGTAACACTGTTACATACTCATAAAAGGTAAAAATATTACATGATCAATGAAACAAAAACACAAAGTTCTATTGAGATATATCTCTGTGTTTGAAGTCTAAAGACTTAAGTCTTCCACCTATTCACGGAACAGGACTAGGCGCATTTTGTGGTGGTGGCGGTGGCGATTGCGGCAGCCTAGATGGATTGGCCGTGGAATCTAAAACAAAATAAAGAGAAAAGAGTCACAAAACAAATGGGTTGAGTATATTCTCATATGACGATTGTTTTATCATCACAATCAGGTATCACAAAAAAAAAAAAAAAAACAAATTGGTATCCCTCTGTAAGAAAATGAGCAAATTGGTGACAACAGATAAGTGGTAATTGAAAAGTCGTGATTAATTATGTACATGTAGTGACAAAAAAATTATCTTGTCACAAACTAATGTGAATTAGTGACAATATAGTGTCTAAGTCGTTATCAATGATAATTAGTGACACAACTGCGGTGACAACTTAATGACAATTGAATCTTGTCATAAAATTATGGTGACAATGGAATCTTGTAACTAATTTGCCAGTATATATGTGTCACTAATTGCCAATGGTAATAATTAAAACATTAATTCTTATTATCATTGAGTGATATTTTGATAAAATAAAAATTGTTGTCACTAAATAAAGTCAATTTGTGATAAGATAGAAATTATTGTCACTTAATATAAATATTAATGACAACTTTTATATTTTGTTACTAATATTACTTTTTCTTCTATTGTGGGTTGATTAGATGCATATATTTTTTTTAGAGAAATGATGTTGATGCAGGTCGAATTTGGGAGTGGTCACGCTGATCGAACACTCAGTCGAACGCAAGGCGTAAGCTATATGATTGGGAAAATGTGACCTACAATAAGGAAAATACAACGTGAGCTAGTTGAGGTGGGTCTCGGCTAAGACCCTCCGATGCTTAAATCAATGATCGGATTGAGAGGTAATTTAAGCAGAGTAAGTGGGAAAAGAGCAATTAATGAGTTGTGTCTTACCATAAATGCAAGAGTGTTTATAGTGTGTTCACGTAAGTCAATCCTTATGGGCTCCTTAGGCTTAGTAGACCGTCATGTGATGAGGTGGAGTGACCCATAAACTTAATAATAGGGCCTAATGGCATTATTTGGCTCTTAATTAATGAGGTATGGGATTAGGTGACTAAACCACACCTTAGACTGATGGAACATTTAATTTTAGTAGAGATCCGTTGGATGCGGTATGGTCCTGGTTGAATTATGATTCGACCAGCCGAGAACGAGGGTCAGGATATTCCGATCGTTAGGCCCTAACCCGATCGAGAGTCAGGGCCTGAGCTTGAACGATTGGAAAGGATGACACGTGGCATGTCTGATCCGATCAAGGATCCTGATCGAAAATATGCCACATCAGATGTAATACATAGTAAAAAGAGGTATAGAGAGAGGGTTTCCAAGACTAGAAAAGCAAACAATGGATATATTTTAAGTTTAAACAAGCTAAATCTTCATTATCTAGTAAAGCAAATGGCCCCTAAAGAGGTATAGAGAGAGGAAAATAAGGAACTAAATTCATTCGTAATCTTTTGGTTCAAGATTAGAAGGACCACTTTACGAGACTTATAATAAGGCATGACTTAGTCTCTTTTCATACTATATAAAAATATTACTTGTATGAATTTGAAAAGTTACCTCATGCGATGAGGGTTGTCTAAAAGATCAAAACATTTTAAATCATACCATATATTTATATTTAGTCTATGTGGGAGATAGTTAACGATTCATTCATACAAGCAATGTTTTGAAATTCAACCCAGCCCATCTAGTCGGACTGCTTGAACTGCCAAGCAGTTGAGAAAATGGCTCGATCAGACCCACAAAATTGGAAGAGCTACAGGACCACTTTATTCTATAAGAATCGGTGGAACCGACGGTTGTACCTTTAGCCCAGGCGAACCATTCCTGGGTCAAGAAAATTAAACCGGTTGCGCCACAAAACCTCTTAAATGAAAAGCCTGTATAATTTGGTTTTTTTTTTCTAGTTCGCTTTGATTCTTTTCACAAACAAGTTCTCTCCCTCACCTCTACTCACGGCTGTTGCATTGATTTCTTGAATTTTATCTGTTCAAAATCTCAAAATCTTTAATCACATGATGATTAGCCTCTTGAATTCTTCTTTCTCGTATGCCAAATTTTCGTATATTTCTGTTCAAAAGTCTTAATTGTTAGTAGTTGTATATAATTTCCTCCAAAGTGTGTTCCTAACCAATTATTTGAACATTGACACTTATTACATTTGTAAAAACGTGATTCCAAGTAAGCCTGACAATGGGTAGGGTTTTACCCTATCTATACTAATTTTTTTCTACCCATATCCTACTCGTACTTTAAAATTTTAAAATCTATCCAAACCCATTTTTTTATTAATATATGGGTTACAGTAAGGTCTTACCCGTTCATACCTTATGGGTAATCATATCCAACGGGTACTCCTACTACATTTTTTTGTGAAATTTTTAATATCAATTTTATATATTAGATTCAATTTGCAAATGTTTAGGTCTTAGTCCCCAAATTTTCAGATTTTTCTATGGGTATATGTGTGATATTTCAAATATTTGTGTGTGTTTGAGTGTGAGGGTGTTGTGTTGTATGTGTGTGTGTCTGTGAGTGTGTGTTTGAATGTGTGCGCTGTGTGTGTGAGTGAGTGTGTGCGGTGTTGTGTGTGTTTGAATGTGTGTTGTGTGTTTTGTGTGTGTGAGAATATATACATGTGATGTATGCTATGTTGTGTGTGTGTGTGTGTGAGTGAGAGAGAGAGAGAGGATGCGTGCTGTGTGTGTTGACTGTGTGTAATATATATGTAATATATTATTTATACTATATATATTTAATTTATAATTTAAAATTTAAACATTATATACTTTTTTTTGGAGTAGGGGGTCAATTTGGACCGTTTAATTTTGCAGTTATTTTTTATAAATATTGAACATTTGTGACATTTTATAATGAAATTCTATTAAGAAAAAAATTAAATAATGACCAGTAATAAGATATTTATTACTTAATTTGTAATAAATAGAATTTGTCACAAATTTAAATTTGTTATGAGTTATTTCATTAGTTCATTGAGATTTTTCAATCTAATAAGTTGAAATATATATATTTTCTGAAGTAAAGCTAAAAGATAATTTAATTAGTTTAAAATTTGGATTTTGAGTCTTTTAACATGAAAAATTAGTTGAATGTGATATTTTTCAATATTATTTTCAATTGTTTTGAATATAAACAATTATTTGATATTTCTTATTTATATTTAAAACATATAAATTGTATGTATATGTGTGTGTGTATTATTGGAAGAAATGATAAATGAGGCAACATACATATATATAGCTTCGTGGTAAGTTGCTTCATTTGTGAATAGATTGGTTATGGGTTCGAGTTTAAAAGAGTGTAAATGGGGAAAACTAAAAACTAAATTTTCTGTTTGAAAAAAAAAAATAGTTGGATAAAATTTATGAAATATAAATATAAAATGCAAAAAAAAAAAAAATTGGGTTGTACCCCTCTCCATACCAAAAACTTTCGGTTCGTGTCTAACCCATTGGGTCCCAATCCGGGTCGGGTAAGTGGCTTTAACATTGGGTATTTATAGGATATGAGTAGAGTAAAATCCTACCAATTGTCACGCCTAATTCCAAGGTGGTTATTGTCTATTATTAAAGATTTTACACTTAATTTCTTGTCGGTTTTTAATTCCGTTCGTATACTTGATTGAGTTTTTATTTTTTATTCTTATTGTTGTCAAATTTTTTACCATATTAGATTTAGATATAAATTACAAGTAGGAAAGATTCATAAAAAATAAATATATTTTTATTATTTTATATTATTTTAATATTATTTATTATTATTTATGACTTCATCGGTTCGACCGTAGCTGACCCACCGGTTGGAGCCATGACCCTTAACCCAATTGATATTTCAATTCGATAACCGGTCCGGGTTTTAAAACATTGCATACAACACATCGATAATAAGAATGGTGAAGAGAAAATAGTTGTCAAACAAAAGACATCAAAAGTAGGAGTGTGCATTCGACTGGTTCGGTACATGTCATACCGAAATTTCGAAACGCATTTTCAATACCGAACCAAAATTTTTGGTATGGCTCGGTATGTGCCGAAATCATTTTCAGTTCGTTCGGCTTTGTGCCAAATTACCTAAATTTAGTTAAAAAATAAGAAATTAAAAAAATAGCGAGTAATTAAGTAAAAAAATCTTATTTTGTAGAAGAAAACGTGTTTTTAGCATAAACGATTATCTTATATGTACAAAAATATATATGTATGTATATAAATATATATAAAATATATAAATATATGTGGAAAACATAATATATATATATATATATATATATCTATATATATTCGGTATTCGGTACGGTACGGTGCGGTACGGTACGGTATGGTATACCGAACCCTATAATCGAAACTGAACCGAATACCAAAATTTTTTAAAAAAAATTACCGATCAGTTCGGTATTCGGTTTGTTCCAAAATTTCGATTTTGGTTTCGGTACAATTCGGCCAATTTACCAAATTGTGCACACCCCTAATCAAAAGTAACTTTTCTATGGATTTGATAATTTATCAATAGTGAGTGAGTATATATATATATACACATATATATATACATATATATATATGTATATATTATTGAAGGTTGAGGTCGTGGATACCTGAAAATAGAATTCTTGCTTGAATTATAATGGGAAAAGCAAGCAATGTGAGTATGAGAAAATGCACCACCTCGAGCCACTCCATCTTCCCAAATTGAAATGTGTATTGAGTGAGATCCTAAGTTTCTTTGCTTATTGAATATCTAAAAATCATATATATAGGGAGAGAGTTTAGCTACGATACGTCTCTTCATTTTCCAGCTTCTCAATAAATTTTGCTCTGGGATTTCACAAATTAATTGATTGATAACCCCCTCAAAATTCAATTCACGCGGCGTTGAAACTTTTTATTTTCTTGCAAATTGCCGTGAAATTCACATAGCTTGCTTGATTTCATTAATGATGTTTCGCTGAGTAAGTATGTTTCCAAGGAATTAGTCAAAGATCTAGTGGAGGAACTCATTTAATTTTTCCAATGGTAGACTAAGAAAACAACATGCTCAATTAGGTTTTATCCTAAAGTCGTTAATATTTATGGTTTGGTGGATGACACATAATTTTGCGTATGCCTTTGGTAAACTTGCTTTGACTCGCTGCAACATCAGAAAATCAAATAATGGAGAAATTAATTACTCGGAATTTTACAAAGTTCAATTTTTATATTAAAAATGAATAAATTGCTGCCAAAAAATTTCATCTCCAAGTTATACACGTAGAAAAGAACTAGCATTCCATTGAACTGCGGCCATACCTGTCTATATTTGTATTATTAATAAAGAGTTTAGGGGGGGGGGGGGGTTTAATAACCAGTTTAGCCTCTTTTGGTGGTTATTAGACCCCTTGAACTCTTTATTGATAATTAATCGGCGGGGCACATTTAATGTGTGTGCAAAAAATATATATATATAATTTACTTATACATTTAAATCATGAATATAAAATCAAAATATTTATTATATTTTATACATAGTTGTATATTTTGTAATTATTTGTAATGCATGTATTTTATTAGATTTGTTATAAAAAAAAGTTTAAAATAAAGATAGAATTCTAAAATTAACAAATATATAAGAAATAAAAAAAACGATAAAAGAGATATGAAAAAATATATATTTATACTATTAATAAATAGTTTATGGGGTTCAATAACCACTAAACGAGATCGAAAAAACCAAGGTGGTTATTAGACCCCCTAAACTCTTTATTATTAGTATAGATATAGATATATATTTGTTTCATATCTGTTTTTATATATTTTTATTTCTTATTTATTTATTAATCTTGTTATTCTATCTTTATTTTAAGCTTTTTTTTTTATAACAAATTTAATAAAATGCATACAGTACAAATAATTAAAAAATATATAATAATATATAAAATCTAATAAATATTTTAATTTTATATTATAATTTAAATATATAATTAAATTATATTTTATATTTTTATTTTATACACACATCGAGCGTGTCCTAACCCTACCGACTAGTTTGACTGCTTAGTAGCCATGTCTCAGGTTGGGCCACCTGGGCCGAAGGCCCTTCTCTACTTCTGCTGGGATTTAGGCCCTTCCGTAGGCTTGATTTTGTCTCTTTGCTTTTCTATGGGTTTCATTTTACTCAACTCGAACATCATCTGGATCATTAGTTTTTACATTATAAAAAGCCCAATCATCGAATTTCTGCCCCTGTAAAAATTATCTGTCAATTTCGTACATTAATTTTTTTATATTTAATTATAAATTAGTTTCTTATCTTTGGCATGGCTTGATTCTCCTCCCTTCTCTCTCTTCGCATGTATGGTAACTTTCTTTTTCTTTATTTCTCTCTCTCTCCTCTCTCTCTCTCTCCTTTTTATTTTCTTTCTGCGAAACATATTTTCTTTATTTATTGATTGATTTATTTCTCTAATCAAAAAAAATTAGTTTTACTATAAATCAATTTTTTTCACGTATCATAATTTAATAACTAAATTAAAATAGTTTAAAACATGACGTTTAAGGAAAAAATATTAATTAATATTTAATTTTACTAGGGATAAAAGTACTTTTCCCCAAAGTTATATTCATTTTTACACCTTGGTCACTAAACTATTTTTGTTTATGTTTTACCATTCAAGGTACACACGATTCACACTTCGGCCACATCACTTGTGATTATTCAAGGTACACAAGATCAGAATTTTCAAGGCAATTCATACTTTTAAAGTCGTATAGAACAATTTGATTATTCAACGTTTTTTTGCACACATCACTTGAACTATTCAACTGTTAATTGGTATCCATGTTTAGTAACATAAAAGCGATGTCGTGCACACATCACGTTTAGGTTCTTAATTTCAATGGTCTATATAAATGGAAATTCTAAGCTCAGGCCCGACTCGATCGAATCAGTGTTAATCACGTGGTTAGTATTTTACACTTATCCTATGAATGATCGATAATTTAGAGAGAATGACCAATCAATTGACAAGTACAATACACTTATAATATGATTTGTTGGGTTGCAATCGAATCAAATTTGAATTAAAATTTTCCCTATATAAAAGGGTTACCTCTATCAAATATTATGAAAGGATTGGGTCCGTGTTTGGTGAAATAGTTTAGGCGCCGGCTATTATTATTTTATTTTACCTTTCGTTGCGCGTGTGTGTAGAAAGGTGTGTTACGCTTCTCAAATAGCACAACCTAGTAAGCTACTTCTTGCACAAATATGTTCACATCTTCTAGCAACAACATATTATATTACATTTGTCTATATGGAGTGGCTCAATAAACAGGCCAGAATATTATTAAATACTCATGAATAGTGAAAATAACATTTATTCAAGATTTTTTATACATTTAGTTTGGATTCTATATCTACCGAAGAGTTCAAATTGTATCATACTTATTAATTTACTTAATTTCAAAAAAAATAAAATTGAAAAATATGACATAATCTCAACATTTAATTTATATATATGCTCACATACTAGGTTTGTACAAAAATTTTCCCGTTTATTCCTTACACCAATAACGAAAAGTTAACACCCAACGTCAGAGCTTACGGCTTAGGACCAGGCCGCCCTACTGGTCCCGGTGGTGGCGAATTCGGTTGCCGCCAATTCCTGTTGCCGCGGATCTGCAAAAAAAGAAGAATGAAAGAGAGAGAAAAAAACCATACAATGTGAGTTGATTAGATGTTCAATATGATGATTGTTGTATAATGTGTTCTGTTAACTATTATCATTAGAATCAAGTATTACCAATACAAAGAACCTTGCATGCTCAAAGCAAAAATGATAAAATAAAATTTAAGAAAGAATTTTATATTTTTATCCATTAATTATAAGATGCATATATCTCTCAAAATAAATGATGCAAAACAAACTAAAAAGAATAAAAAGGTTGGAAACTGAACTCATTCATAAAATATTCTTTTTGATTGGACCTGACATGCTAAAAAATAGAGTATGGGTTGCCGAAGGCTCACTGACATAAAGTAATAAACTAACATAACTTTGCAGAGAGTGGTTTCCTATGTACTTATATTTAAATGTTAATTATATTTATTACAGTTGGAAATAAGAAGAAATTTGAATTTTGAGTCTTTTTTTTTTCTTCTAAATTTTACAGAAGAAAGCATTGATCAAAATAGAGCATATGAAATGTAAAGCAAGACATTCATATTCAATAAGATCAAAATTAAACAGGGCATATCATAAATAATAAACAAAATATTTTACATAATATATATGTATGTATACATATGATATACATATAAGTATATTCATCGATTTGAAGGTTGAGGTCATGGATATATATCTGAAAATACAGTTCTTGGTTGAATTATAATTGAGAAAGCGAATAATGTGAATATAACAAAAAGCACCACCCTGCGCCTCATCTTCCTAAGGTTTTTTGCTTATTATGTGAAACTGTGAAATATATATATATATATATATATATTTTGGTAACGAAACTGTGAAATATTTAATCAGACGCACGAACACACAATGTTATTGTGTGTGCGTGCGTAAAAAATGTGTGTACAGTGTGTGTGTGTTTGCAGTGTGAATATCTATTGAGTATTATTATCCCATGGGTGGGAACAGGTAAGGTCCTATCCTAACCCATTCATTTATAATAGTACGAGTTAGAATAGAGTATGGATAGATTTTAAAATTTTAATGTACGAATAGAGTATAGATAAAAAATAAATAGGAATACAAAAATGGTTATTCATTCTTGTAAATCATTCACCCCCTGAAATATAAAACCACCACATGAGTTCCACCTAATTTATAAGCCTTAGGGTTTAGTTTTTATGTTGAAAAGGAATCTTACCAAATTTTACTGTATTTTTTCTTTTCAAAAATTTATGATGTGTGAAAATTTTTAATTTAAAATAAGCAAGTTATACAATTAAAAAAATTAATAGAAAGAGAAAGTAAAAGAAAATTGTTTAATTAACAGGGGGGAATATAATGGATGAAAGAGATATCTACAAAGTCTAGAATAATTCAAGAGAAAATAAAAGGACGGGAGTGGAAAAGAGAGAAAATATTAACCAGACCAAAGATAGTTAGTCTATTAGTTTTGTATGTCATTAATAATATACTAGGGGTGTAGTACATTCTATGCATGTGTAAAATAAAAATATAAAATATATAAATATAATTAACTCTCATATTTAATAAATTTATAATTTTATATATCATAAAAAATAAAATAAAAAATGAGTGAAAATTAAATTTATATATTCTGAAAAAAAATGACATAAAAATAAATTTTATTATTAAAAAATAAATAAAAAGATTAAGTAAACTAACTAATGAAAATAAAAATATGAAAGAAGAAAATAAAGAGAAATAATATATCATGTGAAAAAAAAGAGAGAGAGAGAAAAGTAAGAAAAAATAGGAGAGAGGAAAGAGAAAAAAAAAAAAAGATAAGAAAAGAGAAAAGTCAAACCAAAAATACTAAATAGTAAAAGGTATTGGTGCTTTATAAAAAGATAAATTTATATATATATATATATATGTATATATATACATATGTATATATCGATTTGGCTTTAGAAATGCAGAACATGTACATGACTGAATATTGAGGTCATGGATACCTGATAATAGAATTCTTGCTTGAATTATAATTGGAAAAGCAAGCAATGTGAGTATGACAAAAAGCACCACCCTAAACCACTCCATCTTCCCAAATTGAAATGTGTATGAAGTGAGATCCTAATGTTCTTTGCTTATTATCGGAAATATTTAAAACCATATTAATAAGAGAGAGGTCAATGAAAATCTCTCCCTCTCCCTCGCTCTCTCTCTCTCTCTGGCTCTCTCTCCTGTTTTTCTTTTTGGCAGCTGTGCATTTAACTGCGCTTGGGGACTTAAATTACTTAATACTCCCTCAAATTGTCAACGTCACATTGAGACTTTTCTGGATTCTTTTATTAAAGGCTACTTGAACTAAAATATAATTTAGGGTTAATTATATCTACTACTCCTTTAAAGATACGATACTACAGTTATTTTCCCAAAATTTTTTAATATTACCAACACATACCTTGATAAATTTTAAAATTACAAATTACCCCCTGGTCAGTCGGTTGCCGGTCAAAAATAACTGACGTTGGCAAAATTTTCAATGAAAACCCGAATGTACCCTTGCTCTAATTTTCATACATTTTTTCCATGCGTGCGCTTTGTAATATACCTAAATTGTAGGGGTGGTATTAGTAAATTTTAAATTCCTCAGGATATGTTTTGGTAATATTGAAAAGGTTTGGGGGAACAATTGTAGTTTTCAATCTTCGGAGCGGTAGTAAATGAATTATCCTGAGATATAAATACTTAAATTAAAATATCAAAATATACATACTTAAATATTTAAAAATTTATATATATAAATAAATATACAATATACAAACAAGGGACAACCTCTTCTTTTCAAAAACAAAGTGTAATCTGCATATGCAATAGATTTATGATGCTTGGAGATAGCTGTGATGGTGGTGGAAGTGTAGTTCGTGGTGGTGAGAAAATCGATTGTCGACGAGAGTGTGGCCATCGGGGTGAAGAAACGGGAAGAGAAAAGAAGGGGGGGGGGGGTCATATGCAATTTTGGGGGAAAAAAGGGGTAGTTTTTTGATGGGGCTCCAACATCAATAATAGATGTAGGAATTAGAGTGAGTGTTGTGATATGTGACTCTCTTTGATTGCCGGTCAAACAAGGTCTGATAGTGTTGACCGGGGCTCTATCGGAATGTTGAGATCGTGATGGTTCAATTACCGCAAGTTTTGTTGGTCTTTGCAAGTATTTATTTTTTAGTTTATTTTTTTTATTTTTTCAAAGTTAAAAATTAGGGGTAAGATCGAAAGTTCATGGAAAAATGACCGAAAGAGAGCTGCTCAGGGGGTTATTGGTAATTTTTAAATTTATCAGGGTATGTCTTGGTCATATTAAAAATTTTTGGGGACCAATTGTAGTTTTCAATCTTTTGAGGGGTAGTAGATGTAATTATCCCAAGTTAAAAATTAGGGATAAAATCGAAAGTTCATGAAAAAATGACCGGCAATCGGCTGACCAGGGGGTATTTATAATTTTGAAATTTATCAAGGTATGTGTTGGTAATATTGAAAATTTTTGAGGGACCAACTGTAATTTCGTATCTTTAGAGGGATAGTACATGTAATTAACCCTATAATTTAATTACATATTTAAATTACGAATATAAAATTAAAACATTTATTAAATTTTATATATTATTATATATTTTTAATTATTTGTAATATATATTTTATTAAATATATTATAAAAAATAGCTTAAAATAAAAATAGAATTATATATATAAATAAGAAATAAAAAGTTAAAAAATAAAAACAAAAGATACATGAAATATATATATATATATATATATTGACAGAGGAAATAGAATGAAAAAAGAAGTAACTTAAAAACACGCTAATAGTGGGAGAAAAGGGAATATAAATGAGAGCGAAAACACAAAAAAAGACCAAAAGAATCAAAAAGACCTGAGGTGGTTATTAGACCTCCTAAATGTTTTATTAATTGTGTAAAGAATCAAAATAACCTTAAAAGGTATTAGTCTGATATATCTAATAATAATATAATAAAATGATCAATTTTATTAATTTTATCAATCATAATATTCCTGTAAAAGAATTAAAATATTTTCAATGTATTTATATTATGTCGCAATTAATATTTTCTTTTTTTAAAGAATAGGACATATATTAATGATCATGCGTGAAGCGAGTGTTCCTTACTAGTAGATATATAAATATATGTATTGGTTTAACTTCAGAAAGGTAAAATATGTGCACTATATTGAGGTCTGAGGTTGAAATCGACTACCTAAAACAGCAAGCAATGTCAGTGTGACTCAACTTTCCAAGTTGAATTGTCAATCAATTGAGAAAAAGGATCAATAAAGATCTTCTCTTCATTTTCCAAGCGAGCTGTGTGTTCAAAAATTAATTTCACGCGTAAGTGTAACTATTTGCTTTGTAACTTTTTGCTTGTGAATTCACATTGGGTAGTAATGACCATAGCCTATTTCTCATTGCATTTGAGAACGACTCGTCTACTAACAAAACAATATTATAGTCAAGTCAAGGTCGAAGGATTGTTTTGCATTCCGCGTGAAAAACATTTTTTCTTGGCATTAGAAGTCTTGCTTACATTTATTGGTTAGATATTTGCTATCTGAATTTACATCTTTTTATTTGTTCGTGAATTATTATTTGCCTGCACCCTTGAGATACTTGTATTATTTTAAGGGTGAATTATAGTTACATCATCTGAAATTTAGTAAAATTGAAATTTAATCTATAATTTTTTATAAATTACAATAATCCCCTTAAGGTATGTTCTATTTAACAAAGAAATCCTGTTGTTTGGGATTCTGCCAGAATTTTTTTAATTTTACTTTTGTGTGAAATTCCGAAATTAGCCCTTTTTTGCAGGCTCCACTTGGTAGTCATGTTTTGAGTGACTAATATGTCCTTGGGGCGCGTTTGCAAGGATTCGAATTAATTGGAGTTGCATGTTGTCTTTTATATATGTAAGGAGGCAAAATATAATGTTTTCAATTTATGCATCAATATAGTCTCTAAGTTTTTTTTTAGTTATCTAGTAATTTTAAAAACTTATTTATATTAAAATCATTTTTAAAAAAATTATAATTATTAAAATCTTACTCAATTTATATAAATAAACTTTCAAAAATATATTTCCTTTAATATTTAAAATTTCATCTTATAATTAAAACATAAAACAAAACTAATATAAATTAATTAAATCACTTCATATTTTACAAATAAATTACACTAATTAAAAAATAAAACAAATTTGTTGATATAATTTTTAATTTATCCTATTTTTATATTTTTATTTTCAAAATATCCTTCTTTTAAAAAGGTTTTTTATTTTACCCCTTTTGAATAGTGATTTTACTATTTGAATAGTAATTTCACTGTTTAAAACTTCTTTAATTGCTTTATGATCCAAACTTTTGATTTATTTATGATTTTATACCTCTAAGGTTTTAGAAAAAGTACGGTATGTCCCAATTTTTCGTCATATATAAATTTTATTAGTTTTATTCTTTCTAAATTTTTACAATTCATAAGAATATAATTTTCTAGTGTTCTATCTGATGTCGAAAGTTCTTGTAATTCTCTGTCTATTTGTTCTAATTGTTTAATATAATTTTTAAGAATTTTGTGATTTATAGTTTTATTGATTAGATCAAAAACATAATCTTCTTTATTATTATATGTTGCAATAAGAAATCTTAAATTTTCGGGTAGATCTTCTAGTGGTTTTAAGATTGCTATTTTCTTTTTATTATTGTTTTTTCTTTTAAATTGGTTTTTTATGATATCAAAATCTTTTCCCATAATTTTATATATCCAAATGATCATACATTTGCACAAATCTCATAAATAATTGATGAAGTACTCTAAAACCATATACTTTCATAACGTCAAATAGAAAAATATTTCTATTTAAATCTTTTAAAAGTATATTACCTCCTTGACGTCCTTAATTCTCTTAATCCTCCTTCCGGACTCGTCTTCAATCACCTTAACAAGCCTGACTGGTTTTCGCCCAAACACCGTCCTGACTTCACGGGACTTACGGTTCCAAACGGCTACTGTCTCAAATGGTGTAATCACTACGGCCTTCGTAGGGTTGGAGAATTTTGGAAAATATAGGAGAAATACAAGCTTAAAAGATTTCTATAGAAAAATTTCTAAACTTGAATATTTATAAAAATAAACTGGTTTTATTTCCTTCAAAAAAGGATTTATAACTTGAAAATTATTTCTTACGCACATTATTACCTTCCGATTACCTGCTCGAATTCTGACTTGAGCGTCGGAGGGTTTTCGCCGGAGACACATCCGGCTAGGCTCACGTGTGTTCCATCCTTGCAGAATAGGACCCGACCTAGCATTCTCATACCCTTACTCGGACTTTGGATGAAATTTGGACTGTCATACTTGAACAACACCTTTGCTCGGAGTGATGTGTTCCGCGAACTAAATCCGACCACATCAGACCATTGATTAATGCAGCGCTTGTGGTGATAGGTGGAGGCGCCCTGTTAGCACTAGAAATTCACCCAAAGCCGCCAATGAGTATCTTTTCCGGCGGCTGAAATGGGCTATTGTGAATATGGTATAAAAAATGACGGATAAAATGAAGAAGCGATTTTCGGGCCCTTGGGAGAAGAAGGCAATCAATGGGCAGTCGGTGGGGTTGTGGGTCGGAGTAATACGAAGGCTCAAAAAATTAGAGAGAAGGTAGAGAGAAAAAGTTTAGAGAGAGAGAGAGAGAGAGAGAGAGCATTTTTTCTTGTGAAGGGCATTTTGGGTTTTAACAATTTTTCCACTTTTCATTTTTTCTTTTTATCAAATTATAATTAAATACAGGGCAATATTATCATTTGTACCATTCTGTTAAGTTGTTATAATTAAGTCATGCCTTAGGGGGTTTTTGTAATTTAAACAAAATTTTGGATTAAATTATAATATCACTAAACCTTAGGAGATGTAGTTGTAATTCACCCTTTTTACCTAAGGTTTTTGTAATTTAAACAAAACTCTGGATTAAATTATAATATCAGTAATCCTTAGGAGATTTAGTTGTAATTCACCCTTATTTTAAAGTAATAATTGTCTCCCTTTGTTCAAATGTTGATGGCTAATCATAAGTTCACAATTAGATTCTATATAGTGAAGTTACCGAAAAACAATTTTTAATCTTGTTGCCAAAAATCAAAGTTTTGTGAGAGTACTGTTAAATATAATCTCACAAAAGCTATATAATCTTTCACTTTTAATGTCCAAAAGAGTAGACTATAGCCCATTTTACCTAAATCTAAAATTTTGGTTGTTTTGAAAAACTATTGAACTAATTAAAATTAGTTATTCACCGTTAGCAAACATAGTCCTATCATCTTCCATCTATTGTTTGCCGATGATACCTTTATTTGCTGTCAGGTGTCAATAGAGGCGGTCGATTATATGGAATCAAGAAATCAATCATCAAATCTTGCCAATTGTTTTCAGTAGGAACGTGGAATTGTATGATCAAATTGGCATGGTGGCATTTTTGGGAGTTAGGTTGGTTTAGAAACATAACTTATATCTTGGGATCTCGTTTTCATTAGCCAAGTTAGTTGTTTAGGCAATAAAGTAACTTATGTCCTTGCTTGAAACTGTTAGAAAATTGTATTCCTAGCATATTGGTTTTGGACCAAGATTGAGAAATTATTTAAGTGGATTACAAGTTGAATTTGACATTAATACGTTCTACTCCGAAAGTAAGTGTGAATAGTGTATTCACACGAATGAATACAATTTCAGGTGAATGAGAAATTAATTGTCAAAGTTGGCCACTTAAAATAGTTGAAGCTAGGGTTGGGAAGCATTTAAGAATGCTATCCCACATTGGAAAAATGAAGGGAATTTGGCCACTTAATAAACCCAAAAACTCACAAAGGGTTGGGGTCCCTTGGGGATACCCAAATGTGTAAACGGGCAAGGACCTAGGTCTAAGTGGGTTCGGGCTAAAGCCCACACGTGCGCGCGCCGTCGTTCGTTCGGCCGGCTCGGCTCGGCGTGGCGGGCGGGCTGGGCTTGGGCTTGGGCCAGGTCTCGGGTCTTGGAGCTGGTGCGGGTCGGTTCGGAGCGGTCCGGCTCAGTTATAGCCGAACCGGTGCAAACTTGGGTTGGTCCGGTTCGGTCACAACTGAACCGGTGGCTTGGTTTGATCTAAGGGGTGCCATTAACACTTATTAGTGAATGGCCACAACCTTTCGAATATTATAAATATGCCCCACTTCTGCCAGAATCATTCATTCACATCCATCAGCATTCTTACTTTCTTGCATCCATAGCTCTCTTATTTCGTGTTTCAAGAGTTTCAACACTTTTAATTCGTCTTTCTCGAGATTTGAAGTGCTCCTATCTCGTGAAAAGTCGTTGTATCTTGGGAGACAATTGCAGTTCAAACCGTGAGCACTGTACGGGGCAAATTTGTCTTAGAGACAGAGAATCAAATTCTCGCATCGACTTCATTTTTATTTGAAATCACCTATCACCAAACAACAATTCTAAGACAAATTTTCGTGATTTCAAAACTCTACAATGGCGTCATCTAGTCCTATTGATGTTCCTCGAGCCCCCGCATAAGGTGAAAAGCCGGAAAAATTTACCGGCACTGATTTTAAAAGGTGGCAATAGAAAATGTTGTTTTACCTCACCACCTTGAGTTTAGCAAGGTTTTTAAAGGAGTCCGCAGCCCGTAGTGGATGAAAATGACACTGATGGGCAAAAAAGGGCAGCTCTGGATGCATGGAACCAAGGAGATTTTCTATGCAGGAACTACATACTCAACGGGCTGAGTGACACACTTTACAGTGTATATAGCTCGATCAACACTTCAAAGGAGTTATGGGAGTCCATAGAAAAGAAATACAAAACGGAGGATGCCGGCTTGAAGAAAATTCATAGTCGGAAAGTTCCTTCACTTTAAAATGGTGGACTCCAAAACTGTAATGAGTTAAGTCCAGGAGTTGCAGATCATTCGACATGATCTTCATACAGAGAGAATGCGGCTTTGTGAGTCCTTTCAAGTTGCTGCTTTGATTGAAAAACTGCCACCGGCGTGGAAGGATTTCAAGAACTATTTAAAGCACAAAAGAAAGGAATTAGGACTTGAGGACCTGATTGTCCGACTCAGGATAGAAGAAGACAATCGGAAGTCCGATGTCAAAGCTGGTAAGCTGCAGATGGAAGCTAGAGCTAACTTGGTGGAACCTTGCTCGAGCACCAGCAGAAAAAGAAAGCACCAAGGACAAGGACCTAGTCAGACGAAAGGCAAGGCAAAAAAGTTCAAGGGTAGCTGTAACAATTGTGGCAAGCCAGGTCACAAGGCGAAACACTGCCGAGCTCCAAAGAAACAGAGAGCAAAAGCTAACATAGCTAAAAACAAGTATGTCCCGGTGGACCTGTCAGAGCTGGATCTCACCGCAGTTGTGTTTGAGGCCAACCTGGTGGACAACCCAAAGGAATGGTGGATTGACACTGGAGCTACCCGCCACATCTGCTCTGATAAGGCGCTGTTCTCGACCTATACGCCAATCAACGGTCGGAGGTTGTTCATGGGAAATTCCGCAACCTCAGAGGTCGTAGGTCTTGGAAAGGTGGTCCTAAAGATGACTTCCGGAAAAGAGCTGACACTGGTCGACGTGCTGCATGTGCCTGACATCCGGAAGAATTTAGTGTCCGGGTCATTACTAGATAAGAGTGGGTTTAGGTTAGTATTTGGGTCAGGAAAATTTGTACTAAACAAACATGGCCAATTTGTTGGCAAAGGTTACTTGGACAAAGGATTGTTCAAGATGAATGTAATGACTGTAATTCACGATTTCGATGGCAATAAAATAACTAGTTCTACTTATTTGATTGAGTGTTCAAATTTATGGCATGCTAGATTAGGGCATGTAAATTTTAATACTTTGCGTAGATTAGTGAACTTTGATTTATTGCCTAAAGTGAAAATTGGTCGTTATGATAAATGTGAGATTTGTGTTGAGGCAAAAATGACTAAACGTCCATTTTCAACAGTGGAAAGGAATACAGTACCTCTAGAATTAATTCATAGTGATATATGTGACTTAAAATTTGTGCAAACTAGAGGTGGAAAAAAGTACTTTATTACTTTTATTGACGATTGCACAAGATACTGTTATATTTATTTGCTTCGTAGCAAAGATGAGGCCTTAGAAGCTTTTAAAAACTATAAAGTTGAGGTAGAGAATCAACTTAGCAAGAAAATTAAAGCAATACGCTCGGATAGAGGCGGAGAATATGGAGCACCGTTTGAAGAATTTTGCTCAGAATCATTCATCAAACGACTGCACCTTATTCACCACAATCTAACGGTATAGCTGAAAGGAAAAATCGAACACTAAAAGAAATGATTAATGCTATGTTGATAAACTCAGGATTACCTCAAAATTTGTGGGGGGAAGCTGTACTTTCAGCTAACCACATTTTGAATAAAATCCCGCACAAAGATAAGAAAGAAACACCGTATGAACTATGGAAAGGTCACAAGCCTTCCTACAAATACCTTAAAGTGTGGGGGTGCTTGGCTAAAGTAGAAATACCTAAGCCAAAACAAGTTAAAATTGGGCCTAAGACAGTAGATTGCATATTTGTTGGATATGCTTATAACAATAGTGCATATCGATTCCTCGTACACAAATCAACAATTTCTGATATAAATGAAAATACAGTCATTGAATCTAGAAATGCTGTTTTTTTGGAGGATATTTTTCCTTGTAAAGAAAAAGAAAAGGAAAAAGAAGACATTTCTAATAAAAGGGCTTATGAAGTTGTGAATGACAACAGTCAGTCTAGTGATGAACCTAGACGGAGTAAGAGGGCCAGGGTACCGAAAGATTTTGGTCCTGATTTTCTAACATACATGTTAGATAACGAACCGAGGACAATTAAAGAAGCCTTGTCTTCCCCGGATGCTCATTTATGGAAAGAAGCTATTAATAGTGAAATAGACTCCATCATGCAAAATCACACTTGGGAATTAGTGGATTTGCTACCTGGTACTAACCCGTTAGGTTGCAAATGGATTCTCAAAAGAAAATATAAAGCAGATGGTTCTATAGACAAATACAAGGTTAGGTTGGTAGCTAAAGCCTTCAAACAACGAGAAGGCCTTGATTTCTTCGATACATATTCACCTGTAACTAGAATAACATCAATTAGGGTTCTCATTGCTATTGTAGCTTTGAACAACCTCGAGATACATCAAATGGATGTAAAAACGGCCTTCTTAAATGGTGAATTAGAAGAAGAAATCTATATGGAACAACCAGAAGGATTTGTTGTTCCCGGACAAGAGAAAAATGTGTGCAGATTAGTTAAATCATTGTATGGACTTAAACAAGCTCCCAAACAATGGCATGAAAAGTTTGACAAAACCATGATGTCAAACGAGTTCAAAATCAATGAATGTGACAAATGTGTTTACATAAAAGGCACACCTAACGCATATGTTATAGTATGTCTCTATGTTGACGACACGCTTATCATGGGAAGTAGTCACGAGATAATCGTGAACACTAAACGAATGTTAAAGAAAAACTTTGACATGAAAGATATGGGAATAGCAGATGTAATACTAGGAATTAAGATCACTAGGACATCTGGTGGCATTACTTTGTCACAATCCCATTACATTGAGAAAATACTTGAAAAATTCAAGGTCTGTGACGGTCCTCCAGCTAAAACCCCAGTGGACTTAAGTTTGTATTTAAGCAAAAACCATGGTGATCCTTTGTCTCAATTAGAATATGCGAGGATTATAGGCAGTTTGATGTACATCACAAACTGCACACGCCCTGATAATGCATAATCAGTTAGCAAACTGAGTAGATTTACAAGCAATCCAGGGAAAGACCATTGGAAAGCAGTAGTGAGGGTTCTTAGATACCTAAAATATACCTCAAAATATGGATTGCACTATACGAGATATCCAGCTGTGTTGGAAGGGTACAGTGATGCTAACTGGATATCAGATACAAAGGATACAAAATCCACAAGTGGTTGTGTCTTTACCTTAGGAGGAGCTGCTGTGTCTTGGAAGTCCTCAAAACAAACGTGTATTACTAGATCTACGATGGAGTCAGAGTTCATAGCTCTAGACAATGCCGGAGAAGAAGCAGAATGGCTCTGCAATTTTTTAGAGGACATTCCGTGCTGGCCTAAGCCAGTGCCTACAATTGCTATCCACTGTGATAGTCAGTCAGCAATTGGAAGGGCACAAAGTAAAATGTACAATGGTAAGTCAAAACATATACGCAGAAGACATAACACAATTAGGCAGTTGATCTCTAGTGGTATAATCTCAGTTGATTATGTGAAATCAAAGGAGAATTTGGCGGATCCGTTGACTAAAGGATTACCAAGAGATCAAGTATACTGCTTGTCAAGGGGAATGGGATTAAAACCCACAAATTAAGAGTCTTTATAGCGGTAACCTAACCTTGATGACTGGAGATCCCAAGAACTTAGTTCAATAGGACAACTAAATTATGAAGATTCAAACGAGCATCTAGGAGATACCTTCTACTCATTCCCGTGATTGACAGATGCTCCCTGCTGACTGGGTACTAGGCTAAGGTTTACCTTTTAATGATTCCTGTAACTAAAAAGTGGAGTATGGTAGGATACTCTGAAACAGGAGATCACCTATGTAAGCGTGAAGACGGGCCGCTTCAATTGAAAACGCTTATGAATCCAAGATGGTGTCCAAGGCCAGAACGGACACAACCGTGAGAATTAAAAAGTGTTAGAAGACATATTGTGAGAATATTATTGTCTTGGTTTACACTAACAGCTGAACAGTTCAATACATCATGTACACTGATTAGCTAAGTAAATCTGACAGTATATCTCTAAGGAAGGTTCAAAGCCATAAGCTACCTATCCTGATGCAATTTGTGTTCGCCGAAACTCTTGGAAAGTGTCTGCATATTATTTACATTAATTTCATTCATGTGGGGGATTGTTAGAAAATTGTATTCCTAGCATGTTGGTTTTGGACCAAGATTGAGAAATTATTTAAGTGGATTACAAGTTGAATTTGGCATTAATGCGTTCTACTCCGAAAGTAGCTGTGAATAGTGTATTCACAAGAATGAATACAATTTCGGGTGAATGAGAAATTAATTGTCAAAGTTGGCCACTTAAAATAGTTGAAACTAGGATTGGGAAGCATTTAAGAATGCTATCCCACATTGGAAAAATGAAGGGAATTTGGCCACTTAATAAAGTCCAAAAACTCACAAAGGGTTGGGGTCCCTTGGGGATACCCAAATGTGTAAACGGGCAAGGACCTAGGTCCAAGTGGGTTCGGGCTAAAGCCCACACGTGAGCGCGCCGCCGCCGTCCGTCCGGCCGGCTCGGCTCGGCGTGGCGGGCGGGCCGGGCTTGGGCTTGGGCTAATTAAACCATATTCTTTTTGGGCCAAATCCGAATTAAATTTTGGGTTGAACCAAACCCAAATCCAAGTTAAATGGATCAGGTCTCGGGTCTTGGAGCCGGTGCGGGTCGGTTCGGAGCGGTCCGGCTCGGTTATAGCCGAACCGGTGCAAACCTGGGTCGGTCCGGTTCGGTCACAATCGAACCGGTGGCTTGGTTTGATCTAAGGAGTGCCATTAACACTTATTAGTGAATGGCCACAACCTTTCGGATATGATAAATATGCCCCACTTCTGCCAGAATCATTCATTCACATCCATCAGCATTCTTACTTTCTTGCATCTATAGCTCTCTTATTTCGTGTTTCAAGAGTTTCAACACTTTTTATTCGTCCTTTTCGAGATTTGAAGTGCTCCTATCTCGTGAAAAGTTGTTGTATCTTGGGAGACAATTGCCGTTCAAACCGTGAGCACTATACGGGGCAAATTTGTCTTAGAGAAAGAGAATCAAATTTTCGCCTCGACTTCATTTTTATTTGAAATCACCTATCACCAAACAACAGAAACATTAGTCCTGATTTAGAAGGATTAGCGAATATTCCTACTATTGCAGTGAATTTTGTAATTGCTGATATTATTTGATGCCATAACATAAGTTTTTATTTTTTATTTTTAAAATCACCATTAAAGCAAATAATAATTATAGTCAGTATCAAAATGAAGTGATCAAGTTTTATTAAATGATATAAATCAAATGATTAATGAGGCCACACATCTAAAGTAAATTAGAATAATAGGAAAATTAATTGTGGAGTTTAATACAAAATAAACTGATTATTTATTGTAAGTAAAGTATAAATGGAAGAAAATTTATATTGAGGCATGCAATTAAATACTATAGCTAAAATATTTCCACATGTAATAGAAAAAAAATTCAATTAACACTATGAAAAGACACTTATGCCCTATTTATATAACGATTAAATTGTCTAATACTAAGACGAAAAAATAAAAATAAAAATAAAAAATCTAGTCCAATTTAAGTCAATGGCTTATATCTTATTTGATTTCATAAATGATCCACATCTATTACTTCAATGTGTATAAAATATACATAAATAATGTACATAAAAATATACGATTTAAGCATCGCTTCACATATAACCTGATTGTCCATCGAGGATCAAGATTTAATACTTGTATATATGTACACATATAAATACATATATAAATAATATTAGTAGACTAGACACATTTCGTGCATGTATAAAATAAAAATAAAATTTAATTTCATTATGTACCGAAACATAGATAATACCTGCTTTTAAATGCATATATAAAAGACATTTACCACGTATAATTAGTATATATATGATTTAAAAATTCGAAATCATACAAGCAAACGCATGGCCATCCAAGTGTGCGCATAGGTACACGTCGCCCGTGCGCACGCATGAATAGCCTCACCAAACTTTATCATAACATGTATGCAATTATAGTAATTTCAATTTTTAATTTTTATAAGTATATAGTTTTCCATAATCACCAAAAGAATCCAACACAAATCTATGAATCAAATAGAACAACAATCTAGTATACTTCTTGCACGAATATGTTCACATCACAAATGTCATCTTAATTGGAATGACATAATTTTATTACATTGTGCCTACATCAAGTGGGCTCGATAATTATTGCCTGAACATTAATATATATTCGTGAAAAGTGAAAATATAGCATTTATTCCTGACATCATTAATGAAGAGTTAACACTTAACACCCAATATTAGGATTCTTGGTCCTGCAATGAGGACCACCCGGCACATCCGGCGGTGGCGGCGGCGGATTCGGTGGCCTCAAAGCTGCGGCATCTGAAGAAAATATATATATATATATATATATATATACACACAGAGAGATAGAGAGAGAGAGAGAGTCATAAACATGAGTAGATTAGAAGCTCGTTCAGTCGCGTAGCCAAAAGATTTATTTAGAGGGATCATTCATATAAATATTAAAAAAATAATATATATTATAATTTGATGGACTAAATTTGTTTTGTTTTGTTTTTATTTTTTTAACTAAGAACTAAGAAGTAATTTTAAATTTACAAGTTTAATTTCAAAATATCCATGTCAGGTTTCTGTATTTTGAAAGAGGTATACAATTAAATCACTCAATACAGTGCCAATCATATTCCCCTCAATGTACATAATCAAATATATATTATAATTTGATTTTTTTTATTTGAATATTTGATTGGTCTGGATCTTTTAATGACATGTAAGAGTCCTTTAATATTTTGAACAATTTGATTAGGAATTATTTAAAATCTAATGACTTAAAAATAATTTTTTTTGACAATTATAAGACATACGATTAAAAAAATGATTTTGTATTTTTTTAAATATGATAACTTAGTTTATTCTTTTATAGTCACTTTAATATTTAATGAAAATATTCAATTTTATAAATATATATTTTTCATTTCAGGGCCCCTTTCTATGTAATTTAATAATTTTATCATTGGGGCCATATTGTTAAAAGAACATTTAAAATTGCCCAATATTTTGTATTTCATAATACGCATATATAAGAAATTAGAGGACATGAATTGCTGAGAGGGGGGTGGGGGTGTGGAATGTGGTTGCGCCAATGTGTTCTTATATACAATTATTGTTGTGTATTGTGTTTTGAGAACGGTTATCATCATTATAATTATGTATCACCAACACATAGAACCTTGCATATTGAAACGAAAATCATAGCATTAAACATAGGGTTAAATATGTTAAGTAACACAATATTTGGGGTGTTTTTTACTTTGGTATTCAATTTTTGTGAATGTACGATTGTAATTCCCAAGGTTTATAAATTGTGATCTAATGGTACCTTTGATGGAATCATTAGGAATATTTTCGTTGAAAATGTAGAGTTAATTACGTTTGACTCCCTTGTATAATTGAAAATTGATGTAAATCCCCGCAATAACCTCCTTATATCTCGACAATTAACAAGATACATTTACTTAATTGAAAATCAATAACAATTTAGCTTTTTCTTTTTCACTTTTTATACCTTGTCATTATTTTAGAGTCAATTACATTTATATCTACATTGGATTGAAAATTATATTTTTCAAATTAATTTATTAGTTTACAATATATTAATTAAAGATGCAATAAACAAACAATGAAATTTTAAACCTGGAATGTAGCAAAGATTTTCGTATAAACACCACTTGTGCAATGAAGTTTGATTGGAATCAATTTTGGGGGGCTAAATTGTGTGGGCGGAATCGCAAGCAGCGCCTTCTCGAATAGTTCACGACCTGCTCGTTCTATGCGGACCCGATCAAACCATGAACTGGGCGGACTAATGACGTGGCCGAATCCGCCTCTGGCCACGTCGGTGCCAGCTCAGCACAAACCTCCAACCTGAAGTAGCCACGTGTCAGACCAGATCCGATCAGGCGACCCCTTCAGGCACGTGCCAAGGAATATCCCCTGTACGAACGACAAGGTTGGGCCGGTCTAACCGTAATCCGGCCCACCCGTCTTCAATTACTATAAATAGTATACCGTTACTGTTCATTGGGGTAAGTTTTTCAAATTCACTTTTACGCACATTATTACCTTCCGATTACCTGTTCGAATTCTGACTTGAGCGTCGGAGGGTCTTCGCTGGAGACACATCTGGCTAGATTCACGTGTGTTCCATCCTTGCAGAATAGGACTCATACCCTTACTCGGACTTTGGACGAACTTTGGATTGTCATACTCGAACAATACCTTTGCTCGACGTGACATGTACCTCAAACGAAATCCGACCACATCAGAAGATTTTTTCCAGCAGCTGCAATGGCGATTGTGAAGATGGTAGAAAAAATGAAGGATAAAATGAAGAAGCAATTTTGGGGCCCATGGGAGGTGCGCTGGCCTCGGAGAAGAAGGCAATCCCTGGACAGTAGGCAGGTTTGTGGCTCGGAGTGATGTGAAGGCTCAAAAAATTAGAGAGAAGGTAGAGAGAAAAAGTTTAGAGAGAGAGAGCATTTTTTCTAGTGAAGGGCATTTTGAGTTTTAATCATTTTTCCACTTTTTCTTTTTCTTTTTTTTTTTCAAATTATAATTAAATAAAGGGTAATATTATCATTTGCACCATTTTGTTAAGTTTTTGTAATTAAGTCATACGAAGTGGAGTTATTTACTACTAGAAAAAGAGCCACTACTAGAAAACAACAAAATATCCACAGATTTTAGCCACGGACAAAATCGATCACCAATAGCTACGGATCTAGCCACGGATTTCAAAACTTAACGAAAAAAACTAGCCACGGATAAATCCTCAAAATCCGTGGCTGGATGGGCGGAAAAGTTGGCGCCTAATTTTTGATTAAGTGGCGACGAAATTAGCCACGGAAATTTCTGTCGCCCAGAGATCATTCTCGTCGCGTATTCACTCCCCCTTATAACAACATCACTTGATTTCTTCGAATCGGAGAATTCCAATCATATATCTTAGCTTCTCAAAGGTTGATGTAGGCAGTGCCTTAGTGAACATATCAATCAAATTATCACTTAAACTAATTTGTTGAACATCTATGTCATCATTCTTTTAAAGATGATGTGTGGAAAAGAACTTTGGTAAAATGTGTTTCATTCGATCACTTTTGATGAATCCTCCCTTTAGTTGAGCTATGCATGCGGCATTGTTTTCATACAATATTATTGGAATCTTTATTTTTAAAGACAAACCGCACATCTGTTGGATCTGTTGAGTCATTGAGCTTACTCAAATACATTATCGACTTGCTTCATGAATGTCGATTATTTCTATATGATTTGAAAAAGTAGCAACTATCACTTGTTCTGTTGAACGCCGTGATATATTTGTGTTTGCATTTGTAAATAGATAACCCATTTGAGATCGAGTTTTATGAGTGTTAGATAAATATCCCATATCTGCATTGACAACTAACTATTATTAGATTCATATGAGTAAATAAGCTCATACCAGTAGTTTCTCAAACATACTGAAATATTTGTTTAATCTCATTCCAATGTCTTCGAGTGAGAGACGAACTAAATTTGGCTATAAACTTACAGAAAATGTTATATCATGTCGTGTACAATTAGTAAGATACATTAGTGCTCCAATTGCAATAAGATGTGGTACTTCATGATCAAGGAGCTTTTCAGCATTTTCTTTAGGCTGGAATGGATCTTGATTTATATCAAGTGATATCAAAACCATTGGGGTACTAAATGGATGTGCTTTATTTATGTAAAATCATTTTAAGATCATTTCAGTACAAGTTGATTGGTGAGCAAATATTCGGTTCAAATGTCCAACCTGCAACCCTACACAAAATTTTGTTTTTCTAAGATCTTTCATTTCAAATTCTTTTGTCAAAACTTCTTCTACTTTGGAAGCTTTTCAAGAGTTCCAATAATATTTAGGTCATCAATATATACAACGACTATAATAAATTCTAACCTGAACCTCTTTATAAAGGCACATAGACAAATTAGGTCATTAGTGTACCCAATTTTCAACAAATGTCCACTAAGGCGATTATACCACTTACGCCAGCTGGACTATTTTAGACAATATAACGAGTTTTGCAATCATATTAAATGCATTTCCTAAAATTTTTTACATGTTTTAGTCATTTTGAATCCTTCGGGGATTTTCGTAAAAATTGGCGATTGTATAAAACTCCCTGTGGTTTTGCCGAGTTATTGAAACCCCTCCCCCCAGATTGAAAATAAGCGGAAAAGTCCCTATGGTTGCCTAAACTACTATTTCTATTTTGCAATATTTTTCATTTAAGGTTAAGACATATTAAGAAGAATTTAATAGTATACTATAGTTGACAACTTTACCAATATTAATGACTTATTGATATATTAAAAATTCGAATAAATGCATTAAATATTGACTTAAATAGGTTATATAAGTATTATTTATATGAGGGTAAATTTGAAAAACATGCATTAAAAATTGCATTATTTTTATAAAATGATAAATATTTTGAAATAAAATTAAAATATTAAAACGATATATATTGCAAAATGGAGATAGCAAATGATATGCGGTCATGGTTTCGTGAATGACTTAGTACACTTTTTTGCCTTAACTAATTAATATGCATGGCTTGATAAATGACCTTAACTCGCTGCCACATGTTATTAGGAGTATTACATTATACTTAAGGCCATTTTTATATCATGCACGTTTTGCTTGAATATTTATGCATAAGTGCATAACGCTTTACACTCTGTTACAACGGAAATTAAAAGTATAATGTGTTCTAGATATTGTGTGTTTTGTACTATATAATATATCTCAATCCCAATTTCATAAATATCACTTAGGATATAAAACAAAAATGAATTATATAGAACTCAAGAAATAGGACGAGCTGCACAATAAGAGGGCCATGACTATTGAATTATTTTAAAGCAATAATTGCCTCTCTTTGTTCAATTTTGATTGCTCATCATAAGTTCAAATTTTAATTCCATCATAAAAGCAATTTTTAATCACGTCGCCGAAAATCAAAGTTCTGCGAGAGTATAAAATATAAGTTATCTCACAAAAGCTATATAAATCTCTCTCTTTTAATGCCCAATAAAGTAGACTACGGCCCTTTTTATATAAATGTAATCGAAATTTGGACTGTTATGAAAAAATATTGAGCTAAAAGCTAAAATAAAATCGCAAAATCCAATTATAATTAGAGTCAGTATAAAAATAAAGTGATCAAGATTTATTAAATTATTAAATTAAATGATTAATGAGGCCATAGATCTAAAATAGATTAAAATAAATATATAGGCAAACCAATTGTGAAACTAAAATACAAAATAAACTGTTTATTTATTGTAAATAAAGTATAAATGGAAGAAAATTTATAACAAGGCAAATTATATTTAAAATATTGCAACACGTAAATATAGGAAGAAAATGTCAATTGATACTATGAGAAGACAGTTATGCCCTATTTATATAACCATTTTATGTCGTCTCATATAAAGCAACGACTTATTTCTTATCTGATTTAGAGAGTGTTTGGCTAAGCTTATAAGTTCTTCAAAACATCTTATAAGATGTTTGAGAGCTTATAAGATGGTGTAAAGTGTTTGGTAAAAATTTTGGAGGTGGAGATTATAAGCTCCTCAAATAAGATGTTTAAAAGCTTATAAGCTCTTTTTAAAAAAGTAAGAAGGTAGCAACTTATTTTTTAAGATCTACTAAGAGGGTGTTTGGCTAAGCTTATTTAAAACATCTTATAAGCTCCTACATCTTATAAGATGTTTTAGGAGCTTATAAGATGTTGGATCTTATTTAAAAATAAGTTATTAAAGTGTTTGGATCAATAAGAAGGGGTATAGCTTATAAGATGTTAGTAATGGCAATATTGTAATTAATTTGGTTAAAAATAAAAGAGCTTGGTAAATCTTAAAAAATAAGTTGCTACCTCCTTACTTTTTTAAAAAGAGCTTATAAGCTCTTAAACATCTTATTTGAGGAGCTTATAAGCTCCACCTCTAAAATTTTTGCCAAACACTTTGCACCATCTTACAAGCTCTCAAACATCTTATAAGATGTTTGGAAGAGCTTATAAGCTTAGCCAAACACCCTCTAAGTTCCTTTATTTTTAACCAAATTAATTATAATATTGTCATTACTAACATCTTATAAGTTATACCCCTTCTTATTTATCCAAACACTTTAATAACTTATTTTTAAAATAAAATCCAACATATTATAAGCTCCTAAAACATCTTATAAGATGTAGGGGCTTATAAGATGTTTTAAATAAGCTTAGCCAAGCACCCTCTTAATAAATGGTCATCATCTGAATTTACCACTCCAATATATATATATATATATATATATATGACATATATAAAATATACATAAATGATGTATATAAAAATATATGATTTAATCATCGTTGTACATCCAACTTGATGAACATCAAGGATCCAGATTTAATAATTGTATATACATTTACACACAAATATATTTAAATAATACTAGTAGATTGGACAAACTTAATGCATTTATAAAATATAAATAAGATTAAAAATTAATTAAGGGATTACATTTGTTCGCATCTTGTAGCAATAACATATTAATACATTTGTCTTTATGAAGTGGCTCAATAAATGGACCAGAATATTATTAAATACTCATGAATAGTAAAAATAACATTTATTCGAGTCTATATATGTCAAAGAGTTCACATTGCATCACTTTATTAATTTACTTAGTTACAAATAAAATTAATTTATAAAACATAACATAATCTCAACATTTAATTTATATATATATGCTCAAATTCTAGTTCATACAAGAATTTTCCTATTTATTCCTTTCACCAATAATGAAAAGTTAACACCCAACGTCAGAGCCTACTGACCAGAACCGGGCCGCCCTACTGGTCCCGGTGGTGGTGGCATCGCTGGCCGCCGCGGCGGAGGCGGTGGCTGCGGAATAGGTGGCGGCAGAGTCGGTGGCGGCGGAATCCGTGGCCTTGTATTATTGGTCGTCGAATCTGAAAAAAAGAAAAAAGAAAGAGAGAAAAAAAAAATCATACAATGTGAGTTGATTAGATGTTCAATATGCTGATTGTTGTGTAATGTGTTCTGTTAACAATTGAATAAATTAACAGAACTTTGCAGGTTGTGGTTTCCTATGTACTTATATTTAAATATTAATTATATTTATTACAGTTGGAAATAACAAGCAATTTGAATTCTTAATTAGAATTTTGAGTCTTTTTTTTGTCTTCTAAATTTTACAGAAGGAAGCGTTGATCAAAATAGAGCATATGAGATGTAAAGTAAGACATTCATATTCAACAAGATCAAAATTAAACAAGGCCTACCATAAATAATGAAAAAATATTTTACATAATATATATATGTATGTATATACATGATATACATATAGTATATTCATCTATTCTAAGGTTGAGGTCATGGATCTATACCTGAAAATACAGTTCTTGGTTGAATTATAATTGGAAAAGCGAATAATGTGAATATAAGAAAAAGCACCACCCTGAACCACTTCATCTTCCCAAATGTGAATAATGCTCTTTGCTTGTCACGTGAAATATTTAATCACACACACGCACACATATATATAGATAGATAGAGAGAGGGAGAGAGAGAGAGAGAGAGAGAGATTGCTCTTTATTTTCCAGCTGTCTTTTCATTTTTGCTCGGGGATTTCAAAAATTATTTAATACACCCTTAAGATTTAATTTCACGTGTAAGAATAATTTTGTGCTTTGAATAATCTACTGGTCAAGGTCAACTATAGACATTGCAGTCTTTGATGAATTTTTTTTTGTTTGCCTAAACTAATGAATATGCATGGTTTCGTAATTGACTTAGTATACTACCTTCGTTTTATATTATCTATTATTTTCGTATCTCATTTTTATTTTAAAATATTTGTTATTTTATAATAATAAAATAATATTTAGTATGTTTTTTTTTAAAAAAATTATCCTCATATAAAGAATATTATAACACACACACAATTTTCCTAATTATTCTATCACTTATTTTTCAATGAGTCATCAATAGGGATAATTTGTCAAATAGGGGATACTATTAAATCCCATTGTTAGTTATTGTCATTGAAGTAAACCACAAATTTCTCAAATTATTGTATTTATATATTGATATATACACATGAAATCTAGCCATTCAAGCCACTAAGTAATATCGCGTTAATGTTTTTATTCTTACAATGCCTTAATCCTGCCACTGGGTTTGTAGCCCAGTGGTGGGGGTTTGAACCGGCAACATTAAGGTCCTAAATTTGAATTCTCTTGTCCCCTACCCTTTTCCTTTGGGTGCGTGTGCGTGCGTGTGTCTGCGCTGTTTCGGTTGACATCTCTATCTGTCTCTCTCTCTCACTATAATAATAATAATAATAATAATTTTTGTATATGCCATAAATAAATTCATGTCAATTGTATATATAATCATCTGCCATAAACCTCTTTGTATTGTGTAATATTTTTGTAATTTAGTCATACAATAACCCACTATATGCATAAATCTTGCATATGAATTGTGTGGTTGATAATTTTAGTGGTTCATTTTTCCTAAACTTGATTGTCAAACTAGATTATAATTAATTTAATTTATTAAATTAAACTAAAAGTCCATGAAATTAGTTATTACTAAAGTAAGAGAATATACATTTAAAAAAGTATATATAAAATAAAATTTGGACATCCTTTTCTCCCTCTCCATACAATTATCTCTTGAAGCAAGTACATTTTCTCAAACATGAATAAATGCGATTGGTTTTTGAGTTAGTTCTTTAATACGGAATCAAATAGGATAATAAAAGTACAAATCACAAGAATATGGGATAGCATTCACTACATCAGCGTCGACACATTATATATATATATATATATATATATATATACTAGTATGTAACCCGTGCTATGCACGGAATGAGTGATATCAATTAAAAATTTAAATTAAATATCGTATTGATAATTCATATTGCAACAAATTCTATGCATAATATATCTTTTAAATTATATGAATACAGTAGTAATTCTTTTGATCAAACTGCATAAAACACTCTTGATATGAAAATAAAAAATGAGGCTTTGTTTTACTAAAATAACAAAAATTCTCTTCACTGTATTAATAAAAATTTAGAAAAATTGAGTAATTTGCTAGTTCAATATCAAATAATCTAACGTCCAAAATTTTGATACATAACAAAGACTAAAACTAATATAAATCTTACGAATTAGTTGATGGAAACACCATATCTTCTTAAGATGAATTTGTAAACGCAAAAAAAAAAAAAAAAACTATAATTATCTAATAACAAATATCAAATAATTTTTTAAATAATTCATTAAAAATATTGAACATACCGATGTTTAAAACAAATGATATGTATAATAGGCAAATTTATAAGAACTACAAAAATTCATTAGTCTTTTGTATTGTTGCAGTACTTAGAACTACAAAAAAGAACCCATTTAATTAATGAAAATTTTATAACAATGAAATTTTGCCACAAATTTAGGTTATATTTAATAACTAAAATCACTTAAGTAAATGTTGTTCAGCAAAATTTAACCTAAAGATTCATCAAAATAACTAAAGTGTTACTTATTCATAACATAGATGATCAATTGTAGCGATTTAAATTTCTAATGATCAAAGTAATTATAATATTCAAATTTAAAAGACTATCATCGACATTAACCCTAAAAAGATTCAAAGTAAAGTAAATCCATCACTATTCATAAAAAAATCACAACAAAATAAAAGCAAATTTTTAATAGAAGAATTATGAACAGTACATATTATTTTAATACATATATGTGTACGGTGTACCAATTCAATAGTCTTGATATTTCTCCACTCAGTTTGTTCTGAGCCAAGTCCCTAGAGCAATCAATTTTAAAAGTACTTCATCACAAAATAGCTCATAATCAAAACTGAAATAAAATACATGAAAAATAATAACAATGATACTCACAAAATTTTCAAGTTAGGAATCTGAGAGAGTGTCGAGGAAATTCGACCAATTAACTGATTATTTTTTAAAATCCTATCGAGGGTGATAACTACGATATTAGTAAACAAACTTGAATATGCAATAAATCAATAGGTAGTTGCAAATAAATAATAGGGAAATAGGAAGACGATCACGCTAATTTTTAACTTACAAATTCTCAAGCTGCTTCAACTTTGAAATTAAGAAGGGAATATCTCCATAGAGCTCGTTGAAAGATAAGTAGATGATATGCAATCAGAAATATTTTGAAAAGCTTTTTGTACAATTTGTCACATTATCGCCACAACATATTTGCCTCAAAAGGGATCAACAAACACAACTGCAAAAAATAAAAAATCGAAAAAAATAGAAAACGTAAAAAGGAAAAAAAAAATAGGAAACGTAAAAATAGTTTGGAAACTTACCTCAAAAGGCACCAATATGCACAATTACAAAAATAGGAAGCGTAAAAATGGCTTGAACCTACTCATGTTCTTTATAATTATATTTGAAGATGTGCCTATTTATGCACCTATATGTATTAAATTGCCGATAAGAATAAGAAATTATGCAAATTGAGCAAATTGAGCTCATTTAAATTTGCTCAATTTGCTCAATTTATAAATTTGCTCAATTTAAATTTGCTCAATTATGCACCTATATTAAATTTGATTGAACAAATTGAGCTCATTTAAATTTGCTCAATTTGCTCAATTTAAATTTACTTAATTATGCACCTATATTAAATTTGCTCAATTTATTGTCTTGTAATTAGTAGGTTGACTTGTAATTAGCAAATTTTATTTATTTATTTGATTGTGTGCTTTTTGAGAATCTTATATTTTGAACATATATTTTTTGTTTTAAAAAAAATCAAAATTCTAAAAAATTAGAATTTGGTCAAAATTGAATGAATTTGAGTCAAACACCTTTCTCAAATATATAATAGTATAGATTATAATTCAAAAATTTTGAAACTATCCAATTAATGTTTATGTAGATAGCCCCATTTAATTCTAATGTGCGATGTATGGATTCAAATACTTTTTATATAAATTTAAATTAGTATATTTGTACTTCATATTTATCAAAAAAAGCTCAACAATGATCAAGTATTTAAAATAAGATGGATTAAAATTTATATCAAATAAAATACAAAAAAAAAATACTTTATTTACAATATTTATCATTTATTTTAATAATAATTAAAAGTTTTGATTCTAAGTAAACTTTTAAAACTTCCTTACCTTAATATATCAAAATTAATATTGAGATCAAATATATTTTATATTATATAATTTTTTAATATATTTATTTATCGATTTATGAATAAAAAATTTCATTTATTTTAATCAAATTATTTTTTTAAATAGAAATTTATGACATTATGTACATAAAGATATTTATTTCCTGTGCCTTGGCATGGGGCTAAATTATAATTATAATTTGAAAAGCAAGCAATGTGAGCAAGACAAACCACTCCACCCGGAACCACTCCATCTTCACAAATTGAAATGGGTACTAAGTGAGATCATAAGGTTCTTTGCTTATTAAGTGGAATATTTAAAGTCATATACATAGAGAGATTTTAATTAAGATCCGTCTCTTCATTAAATTTTTCTCGCGGATTTCACAAATTGATTACTTAATGCCCCCTTAAAAGTACAATTTCACGCGGCGTTGAAACTTTTTTCTTGTAAATTTCCATTAAATTCACATTGCTTGCTTGAGTTCAAAAATGATGTTTCGCTGAATAAGTATTTTCCTAATTAAGAATGAGTCCAAAGAGCTACTAGAGGAACTCGTAGGATATTTTTATTAAGTGCTATTTGAAATTTAAATGTACTAGTTGGGCACATTGAATGCATATATAAATTGAAAATATAAACTAATCATATATTTAAATTCTAACATTATAGATCAAGTTAGTTATTTATTAAACTTTTACAAGAAAAAAATATATAATTTTAAAACTATTTTGCTGTATTTTATTAAATTTATGATAAATTAAACAATAACTTAAAATAAAATAAAAATATGACTAAAAATAAATAGAAAACTAAAAAAATGTTGAAGAGTGTGTGTGGTTGGGGGGGGGGGGGTGGGGGTGGGTAGGAAAAGGGTAATTGACATTTTGCACATTTGAATTACATGTGTTTGGTACTTTACACCCAAAAATTATAAAAATGGAAGATTGCATCCTTGAAACACTAATTTCTTGGCAAAATGCAACCTAAGATGTTTCTCCTATTAAATGGTTCTTTTTGTCGTTCTTTTCTTTTTCATAAAAACCATGGATCATCTTTTATTTTTTTTTAATGGTTCTTAATTACCTACTGTGTCCTAGCAAATGTACATTCTTATTTCAAAATTATGATATTCTACACTATGATAATTTCTTTAATTCTCTTTCATAATGCTGTGTACTTCACCTCTTTTATGATATGACCATATTATCCTTTATTTTGTAGTTTAATAGTTTTCTAGATACAAATTTTAGTTGAAAAGAGGTAGGAGGTACACTTTACCAAGAAAATAATATTAGGTGGGTGCAATGTGTTATTTCTATAATTTTAGGGTGTAAAGTGCTAATGGGTTTAATTCGAGGGTGTAAATTGTCAATTATCTATAGGGAAAAGAAGACATAGGGAATGAGAGAGGGAGGAAAAGGAGAGAGGAGAGAGGAGAGAGAACATATAATAGTTTATCGACAAACTAGAGAAATTAAAAGTAGTTTGTAGTTATTATGTGGTTTAATTTTTTACTTGTAACACTATAGATAGTATAAATGGAAAGTTAAAACAAAAATAATTTAAAATAAAACATAAATACTACTACATAAACAAGTAAATAAGAAAGTGTAAAAAAATGTTAATGAGGAAGAAAGGGGTTGAGAAATACGAAAAAGAGAAAAAAAAAATGTAGAAGATGAGAGTGGGCGAGGAGGTGGGAAGGGAGGAAAAGAGAGTGGAGAGAGAGAGAGAGAGAGGATAGCTAATAACTTATTGGCAATAAAAAAAAAAAATAGTTATTATGTGGGTATTTTGTTTTATATAATAATATAAAACGTACACATAAAATAAAAATATAAGCAAAAATAAATAAAAAATAGAGTATAAAAAATGTCAAGAGTGAGGGGAAGAGAAATAGGGGAAGAAAAAAAAAACGAAGCGAGAGAGAGAGAGAGAGAGAGATACAATTAATACCTACTTATTAGTCTCTTAATTACTAAATGTACTCCTAGTTTTTTGTTCTGACGTTGATTTTATGTCAATTAAGACTTAAGAGTCTAGTGACCGCAATCCAATTTTTCTAATTCCATTCACGAACAACTTTTCTACTAAGAAAACAACATTAGAATTCTTTCGAAAAACAACACTAGTCAAAGTCAATCTTGGCATTAGAATATTTTGCTATTATTTATTGGCCATCGAATTTGATTTTTTATTGACTACTAAGAAAACAACATTAGAATTCTTTCGAAAAACAACACTAGTCAAAGTTAATCTTCGCAATAGAATATTTTGCTATTATTTATCGGCCATCGAATTTAATTTTTTATAGACTAGAGTAATTAAATACGCATGGTTTGTTCATTTATACACCAAAAAAAAATTATAATAAGAGAATAGAAATGGCATGCGATAAGAAGTGATTTTTGCTCACATAACGACGGAAAAAATTGGGATATACCTATAAAAAAGGGTTAGCACTCTTTTTTATTAAGTTAGATGGTGTTCATGACAAAAAAATGTACAGAAAAAGGAGAAAGATAGCAGAAAGTATTCATGGATATACATGTAGAACTCTATAGAGAAATATAACAAAACCTTTTTTTGACTCCCTCTTACCTTTTAATAGGGTTTGGATAATGATGGTGATAATAGAGTTTATCAGACACTATGCATACACCATACACATTTGAGTAGCATTATATTTCCCAAAGGAAATGGGGTTTTCTTTCTGATGGGCTTAGTTTTCCCAACCTAACCATCACCAACAATTTTCATTTTATAGAAGTTCAATCATTGACATTTACCCCTTTTTGGAACAAACTTATCTGCAATCTTTTTATTTACTTATACTAATTTACATGTAGAAAAGCATATTTATCAAAATTAATTTGTGAAGATTTTAATATTTTTTTCCTATTAATGTTAAAAATAAAATTATCTCAATTATGATTTATATATCCTAAAACTAATCATTGTTAGAAAAATTGGTTTACAAGTTTGTAAGTAACCAACTTTGACTAATGATTTGATAAAGCTCCATTTGTTGTTTTATAAAATGAGTTGAATATTCGTAATCTACGTCGCGAGTAGATATGAAAAATGTGTTTAACTGCTCAAAACCAATTTCAGGTGAATGAGAAATTAAATGCACAAATGGGCTCGGTGGAAAGATAAAAATGGAGTATTGTGTTATGGAATGTGGTTGTCCCACATCGGCAAAACAATACAAGAAAGTCTTGTATTTAAGTAGCAACTTGCAAATAAGGGTTGACCCCTTGAGAATTCACAAGTGTGTAATGGGGAAAGGACCTATAGGTTAGTGGGCTCTAACCAAAGCCATACGCGCGCCACTACCGTTCGTCTAGCCAACTCAGCACGATGTGGCAGGCCGGGCTCAATCTAAATATATTCTTTTTGGATGCGATCCGAATTGAATTTGAGTCTGAAATTGGGTTGAAATCAGCTCAAATTGAGTTGAAACCACGAACCGGTACGTGGAAACATGTTTGGACCGCACTCGGTGTAGCCAACTGCTAGCCGCACCCGTCCTGAAATGCTGCCAGACTAGTTCGGTCTGACTGAACCAGTGCCAGCCCCAAAAGTTGCAACCTTTTGAACCACAACTCTTTAAGTATTATAAATCCCCCCTACATTTGTCATTTGCATCATTCCTATCCGAATTCAATATTCTTTTCTTGCATTTCACTCCCATCATTTTCAAAGGTCTTCTAAACCATATAAGTGAGTTCAAGACACCAAATTCAGTTCGCCGTTTCTCGAAATTTGAAGTGCTCCTATTTTGCGAAGTTATTTTGAGAAGTTAGTGGTTATATCTTGGGAGACGATTGCCTCAAGTCCATGATCACTAGTGCGTGGCAATTTCGTCTTAAATACAAAGAATCCAACTCTCATCTTAACCAAACACCATAGCCTAACCACGCCCTGAAAAAGCATTATTTCCCAACAGTTTTAAGATGAAATTCTGTGATTTAGCTATGGCCTCCACATCCACCCTGTTGTTGTTATTCCTACCCTACTCATGCTGAGAAATTAGAAAAATTCTCTGAAATTGATTTCAAAAGATGGCAGCAAAAGATGCTGTTCTACCTCACAACATTGAGCCTAGCGAGGTTCTTGAAAGATGATGCACCCTCAGTGTCTAAAAATGAGAAAAACACCAGAAAAAAGGGCTGCGTATGACGCATGAAGTCAAGGTGACTTCCTATGCAGGAACTGTATACTAAATACACTGGATAATACATTATACGATACATATAGTTTGTTTATAATGGCCAAGGCACTGTGGGAGTCCTTGGAAAAGAAGTACAAGACAGAGGCTGTCGGCTTGAAGAAATTCATTATCGACAAGTTTCTTGACTTCAAAACAGTAGACTCCAAGACTGTTATGAGTCAACTCCAGAAGCTGCAAATTATTTTGCATGAGATACATGCAGAATGAATGCAGCTGAGTGAGTCTTTCCATGTAGCTGCAATGATTGAGAAGCTACCACTAGCTTGGAAAGACTTCAAGAACTACCTGAAGCACAAGCGGAAGGAGATAGGGCTTGAGGATTTGATCGTTCGACTTCGGATTGAAGAGGATAACCGAAAGTCTGGCCTCAAATCTAGTAAGCTACAAATGGAGGCAAAAGTAAATCTGGTGGAGCCAAATGCTAGCTAAAAGCGAAAGCATCCTAGTGGTGGTCAAAGAAATAATGCCAAGAAATTCAAAGGAGATTGTTTTAACTATGGCAAGCCAAAGTATATAGCTAAAGATTGCAATGCCCCAAAGAAAGGCAAAAAGTAAAAGGACCAAGCTAATGTAACTGAAGATAAAAGTGTGCCAATCGACATGTCAGAGTTGAATCTCTCGGCGGTGGTCTTCAAGGAAAATTCGGCGGTGGGTCGACAACGTAGCTACGTATGGCATTTGTTCGGATAAAGAGCTATTCTCTACCTATACTCCGATCAGTGGACGCAAGCTATTGATGGGCAACTCGGCAACCTCCCAGTGGTCGGTTTGGGCAAAGTGGTTCTGAAGATGACCTCGGGCAAGGAGCTAACTTTGGTTGACGTGCTACATGTTTTGGATATTAGGAAAAATCTAGTTTCTGGTTCATTGCTTGCAAAAGAAGGGTTTAGGCTAGCATTTGAATCAGACAAAGTTGTACTAACTAAGAATGGCCTATTTATAAGGAAAGATTACCTAGCTAATGGGCTGTTCAAAAAGAATGTAATGACTATACTGCACAACTTTGATGATAATAAAATAACTGCTTCTACTTACTTGTCTAAGTGTTCAAATTTGTGGCATGTTAGATTAGGACATGTTAATTTCAACACTTTAAAACGACTTGTAAATTTGGAATTATTGCCTTCATTTAATGTCGATTAAAATAAAAGGTGTGAAATTTACGTTGAGGCAAAACTAACCAAAATAGCTTTTCATTTAGTTGAAATAAACACTAAACCTCTAGAGTTGATTCACAGTGACATTTGTGACTTAAAGTTTGTGCAAACTAGAGGTGGGAAAATGTATTTTATTACTTTTATTGACGATTTCACAAGGTTTTATTATGTATTTTTGCTAAGAAGCAAAGATGAAACCTAGAGGCGTTTAAAATTTATAAGAATGAGGTAGAAAATCAACTTAGCAAGTGAATTAAAATAATTTGTAGTGACAGAGATGGAGAATACGAAGCTCCATTTGAAGAGTTTTGCTCTAAAAGTGGAATTATTCATCAAACTACAGCTCCATATTCACCATAGTCTAATGGCGTTGCAGAATGCAAGAATCGTACGCTTAAAGAAATGATGAATGCTTTGTTGATAAGTTTTGGGCTACTATAGAATTTATGGGGGGGAAGCCATCTTTTCGGCCAACCATGTTCTTAAAAAAATATCACACAAAAGTAAGAATGAATCTCTATATGAGTTATGGAAAGGACATAGACCTTCGTATAAATACCTTAAAGTGTGGCCAAGGTAGACATACCTAAGCCTAAACAAGTGAAAATAGGGTCGAAAATGGCTGATTGTGTATTTATAGGATATGCACATAATAGTTGCACAAATCTTTTTCTTGTACACAAGTCAGCAATTCTTGACATCACTGAAAATACAGTTATCGAGTCAAGGTAGACGTACCTAAGCCTAAACAAGTGAAAATAGGGCCGAAAATAGTTGATTGTGTTTTTATAGGATCTGCACATAATAGTAGCACATATCTTTTTCTTATACACAAGTCAACAATTCCTGACATAACTGAAAATACATTTATTGAGTCAAGGAATACTGTAATTTTTGAAGACATCTTTCCGTCTAAAGAAAAGGAAGATGAAGGTTCTAGGAAAGAAAGTTCAAATAAAAGAATTTATGATACTGCGATTGGTGATCAACTAGAAGATGAGGAACCAAGGCGTAGTAAACGAGCTAAGAAAGCTAAGAGCTTTGGTCCGGATTTCCTAACGTATATGTTAGATGATGAGCCTGGAACCATTAAAGAAGCGTTGTCCGGTCCAGACACTCCATTGTGGCAAGAAGCTACAAATAGTGAAATAGATTCCATCATGCAGAACCATACTTGGAAATTAGTTGACCTCCTAGCTGGTACAAAACTATTAGGGTGTAAATGGATTCTTAAGAGAAAGTATAAAGCAAATGGAACTATTGATAAGTACAAGGCCATGTTGGTTGCCAAAGGGTTTAAACAAAAAAAGATGTTGATTTCTTTGATACTTACTCGCCTGTGATGAGGATAACATCCATGAAGGTTCTCATTGCTATTGCAGCCTTGCATAACCTTGAGGTATACCAAATGGACGTTAAAATAACCTTTCTAAATGGTGAGTTGGAAGAGGAGATTTATATGGAGCAGCTTGAAGGCTTTGTTGCTTTGGGACAAGAAAATAAGGTGTGTATACTCGTTAAGTCGTTGTACGGACTTAAACAAGCTTCGAAACAGTAGTGCATAAAGTTTGACCAAACAATGTTATCAAATGGCTTTATAATTAACTAGTATGACAAGTGTATATATATTAAAAGCACACTGAACGCTTATGTCATAGTCTGTCTCTATGTAGATGACATGTTGATTATAGGTAGGAATCATGGTATTATTGTGAATACTATGTTGACGAAATATTTTGATATGAAAGATATGGGTATTGCAGAAGTCATACTAGGAATCAAAATTCTTAAGACGTCTGAAGGACTAGCATTATTACAAGCAAACTATGTTGAAAAAGTGCTTAAAAAGTTTAATGCGTATGATAGTCCACCTGTTAAAACACCTATAGATTTAAGCATACATCTAGCTAAAAATCACGGTGAACCAATGACACAGCTAGAATATGCTCGAGTAATAGGAAGTTTAATGTATATAACGAACTGCACTCGTCCGGATATAGCATATTCAATGAATAAACTGAGCAGATTTATGAGTAATCGAGGTAATGAACATTGGAAAGTGCTAACTAGAGTGCTTAAATATCTGAGACACATAATGAAATTTAAGTTACCATATACAAGATATCCAACTGTATTAGAAGGATATAGTGATGCTAATTGGACTTCTGATACGAAAGATATCAAGTCCACCAGCGGATGTGTTTATGTTAGGTGGAGCAGCAGTATCTTGGAAATCCTATAAATAGACTTGTATAGCTCGATCCACAATGGAATCAGAATAAAGCTGGGGAAGAAGCTAAATGACTGAGAAATTTTTTAGAGGATATTACGTGGTGGCCAAAATCAGTGCCTGCTTTAGCTATACATTATGATAGCCAAGCAACTATAGGAAGGGCATAGAGTGGCATGTATAATGGTAAGTCTTGACACATTCATCGAAAACATAACACCATTAGGCAGTTGTTCTCAAGTGGAATTATTTTCCCTGATTATGTAAAATTGAAGGAGAATCTAGTGAATTCGTTAACAAAAGGCCTTCCTAGAGATCAAGTATACTGCTTGTCGAGGGAATGAGATTGAAACCCAGTAGTTAAATACTCGAGTGGCAGTAACCCAACCATGTTAACTGAAGATACTAAGATCTTGGTTCAATGGGATAACTAAGTTACAAGGGTTCAGTTGAGCTCTTACTACTCATTCCTGTTACATGTAAGTGCATCCTGCAAGGGGATAAGATGTTAAGTTGAAGCTTTTAATAATTCCTATACCTTTAGTAGGTGGAGTATAGTAGGATACTCTTAAATATGAGATCACTTAAATAAGTGTGAAGTGTGGCCGCTTCAAATGGAAAACATTTATGAATCCAAGATGTTAGCCCACAGACAAAACGGGCACAACCATGTGAAGCGGAAGATGTTAGAAAAGTTGTTGTGAGAGTACTACTGTCTTGGTTTACATGAACAGCTAGCCAGTTCAAGACATCATGGTCACTGACTAGCTAAGTAAATATGATAGCATTTCCCTAAGGAAAGTTCAAAGCCATAAGCTACCTATCTTGAAGATGTAGCTTTTTGCTTGAGCTCACTGTAGTGTCTGCATACGTCACATATGAATTAATTTTATTCATGTGGGGGATTGTTAGAAAAATTGGTTTGCAAATTGGCAAGTAACCAACTTTGACCAATTATTTGATTAAGCTCCATTTGTTGTTTTATAAATTGAATTGAATATTCAAAATCTATGTCATGGGTAGATATGAAAAATGTGTTTAATTGCTCAAAACCAATTTCCGGTGAATGAGAAATTAAATGCACAAAAGAGCTTGGTGGAAAGGTAAATATGGAGTATTGTGTTGTGGAATGTGGTTATCCCACATTGGAAAGTTAATACAAGAAAGTGTTGTATTTAAGTGGCAACTTGCAAATTAGGATTGACCCCTTGGGGGTTCACAAGTGTGTAACGGGAGAGAACTTATGAGTTAGAAGGCTTGAACCGAACACACACGCGCGTGTGCCGCCGTCACTGTCCGTCCGGCTGGCTCGGTACGCCGGGCTAGTTCAATCAAAATATATTCTTTTTGGATGTAATTCAAATTGAATTTGGGTCCAAAATTAGGTTGAAATCAGCTGAAATCGCAAACCGGTATGTAGAGACGGGTCCAGACCGCACCTGAGTACAACCAACCGCTAGCCGTACCCAAACGGGTGCAAACCACGCCTGAACTACTGCCAGACCGGTTCGGTCTAACCAAACCAACGCCAACCCAAAAAGTTGCAACCTTTGAACCACAACTTTTCAAGTATTATAAATACCTCCGACACTTGTCATTTGCATGATTCATATCCAAATTCAATATTCTTCTCTTGAATTTCATGCCCATCATTGTCAAAGGTCCTCTAAACCATATAAGTGAGTTCAAGACACCAAATTCAGTTCACCGTTTCTCGAAATTTGAAGTGCTCCTATTTCGAGAAGTTAGTCGTTGTATCTTAGGAGATGATTGCCTTAAGTTCATGAGTAGTAGTGAGGAGCAATTTCGTCTTAAAGATAGAGAGTCCAACTCTCGCCTCGACTAAACAACATAGCCTAATCACGCCCTGAAAAGCATTATTTCCCAACAATCATAAATCTTAAAATTTAAAAAAATTGTGAGTCTGTCCTTGATGTGAAAAAAATTTAAATAACTATACTAAATTCAAAAGAACGCGTAGATTACGAAAGGATTTGTGTTTCCACTCCCTATAGTCACATGACTAATTTTACAATTTTACAATTTTACCTCAAAACTGTCGACACCAATATGTTGAGATACTCTTAAATTTCATGTTGTCTATGTATAACAGTTATCTTAATATCAATATTCAATTGTTATTTACATTCTATTCCCATTTTTTTTATTGAAAAATTATCCTCATATCTATTTATTTTAAAATAGAATTAAATATAGTTTACATCCTTAATTATAGTCCATTTCTATTCAAAATAATCAAAATTTACTTTAGAATTCATACTGAATAAATTTATTAAGTTAATAGAACCAGAATAATTTTTCTATATTTAATTTTTATGTATTATTACAAAAACATATTAACTTAGTTTTTATTTTAATTTACTTAAACTATCAATTATTTTTTAAAATCAAAATTCACAACTAATTTTATACCTAGTAAAGTATTTGAATTAAATTTAGAATGCTAAATTCAAAACATCGCACATAAATTGCACGTGACTTGTTTGAAAGTCACACATAAACTTTAATATTTTCTTATATATATTTTTTTTGTCATTTTTCACTTATAGTTGTTGTTTTTTTTTCGCTCCTTATTTTAATAAATTAACTAGTTTTCTAATATTTATCAAAAATACTAATTTTTAATAATTCGTGTAGAATCATATCATGAAAAGACTAGGTTGTATGGGTCTAGTCATTTCTATTATACTTCCCCCAAACTTTACCTTAGCTGGCTTCTTAAAATATACAACTTTAGGATGAATATGCACAATTTACTCTATAGCCGTGTATATGGTACCTCTGCGCAACATGGTAAGAATAATTACACTTATTCTCCTCAAAGTGAGAAAATAAATTAAGTTGCCTTAGTTTATTTTTATGTGTAAACTATTTCTCCTTTTTCACACCAGTTGAAATTATTCGAACGCTCAGTGTAGAATTCATGCCATTCCCTCTAACATTAGCTTTTACATTGAATGGAACCACTTAGTTAGCCTATGGCTTTATTGGAGAAGAATTAGTCGTGGTATTAAGTAGAAATAAATTCACAAATTTTAATTAAATTTTAACTAACTAATAGTAATATTTTATATTTTCTAATGTGATTTTTATTGATATGTATAGTTTCCAAATACATTTGGTATGTTGTAGATTTTTCCGTATTGCTTGTTTCGAAACACACAACCTCGAGAACTGCCCCAATAGGCTTCAAACATAAAGCCTAGTCCTTTAGAAATGGGTGGTGTGTGCGTATGGAATCCCAAAGAAACCTTTTGATAGAGTTTGATACTCATCGCCGTGTATATGTGACCTTAGCACAACATGGTAAGATTAATAATTACACTTATTCTCCTCAAAGTGAGAAAATAAATTAAGTTGCCTTAGTTTATTTTTATACGTGTAAACTATTTCTCCTTTTTCACACCGATTGAAATTATTCGAACGCACAATGTGGAATTCATACCATTCCCATTAACATTGGTTTTTTACATTGTATGGAGCCACTTGGTCAGCCTATGGCTTTATTGGAGAAAACTAAGTCGTGGTAGTAAGTAGAACTAAATACATGAGTTTTAATTAAACTGTAACTAATTAATAGTGATTTTTTATATTTTTTAATGTAATTTTTATTTGTTTGTACAAGTTCACATTCATTTGGTATGTTGAAGATTTCTTGTATTGTTGGTTTCGAAACACACCACCGCGAGAATTACACCAACAAGCATTAACCGTAGAGCCCATTATTTGGAAATGGGTGGTGCGTATATGGAGTTCCAAAGGAACCTTGTGATAGAGTTTGATACTAATGAAACAGAGGAAGTTGGTGTCACGCCTACAGAGTCTCCAGTTGTGATCCTTTAAAGGAAGAAATTCAAGATATTGAAGACATTGGCACACTAGTGCAGCCTCCACAAACTATAATGTTGTAGAAACAAAGGATTCTAGTATATCTACAGAATTTGTGAAGGAACTTAATCTTGTGGAGATAAGTTCAATCATAGGAAAATACAATTTACATGTGACTTTTCGACGAATCACGCGCCAATGTAACACGATCTGTTGGAACCTAATTTGTCTCAAACTTGAAAGGATGAAGCTATGAGGTGCACGCTAAGTGCACATGATCTATCAAAAACGTAGCACGAAAATAGCACGTGACTTGTTTGAAAGTCGCACACAAATTTTTATAGTTTCTTATATTTTTTGTCATTTTTCACTTGTTGATGTTGCTGTTGTTGTTGTTTTTGTATTTTTTTTCCCGCATTTTAATAAATTATCTAGTTTCCTATTATTTATCAAAAATATTAAGTTTTAATAATTCGTGCAGATTCATATTGTGAAAAGGCTAGGTTGTGGTGTGGGTCTAGTCGTTTCTATTATACTTACCACAAACTTTGCTCTAGTTGGCTTCTTAAAATATATAATTGGAGGATGGATATGCACTATTACCTCTATAATCGTTTATATATCACATCTGTACAATATGGTAAGAATAATTACACTTACTCTTCTAAGAGTGAGAAAATAAATTAAGTTGCTTTAGTTTATTTTTATTACTTGTTAATTTTTCTCCTTCTTTACAAAGGCTGAAATTATTTGAATGTGTAATGTGGAATTCATGCCATTCCCACTAACATTAAATTTTACATGAATGGAGCCACCTGGAAAACCTCTGGCTTTATTGGATAAGACTTAGTCGTGGTAGTAAGTAGAATTAAATGCACAACTTTTAATTAAACTTTAACTAATTAATTGTAATATTTCACATTTTTAAATGTGACTTTTATGGGTTTGTACAGGTTCCAAATGCATTTGGTATGTTACAGATTTTTCTTTATTGCTTGTTTCAAAACACACCACCATGAGAACTGCCCCCAACAAGCTTCAACTGTAGAGCCTAGTTATTTAGAAATGTCTAGTGCGCTTATGGAGTCCCAAAGGAACCTTGTGATGAAGTTTGATACTCAACATATAGAGGAAGTTGGTGGCACACCTATGGACTCTCCAGTCATGAAACCTTCAAAGGAAGACATATAAAGGCGCCAAAAAAGTTCCACTTATGAGTTTGATTTTTATTTGTAAAAGAATCATCACAACCTTTACTATTAAAATTGAAACATATTTGTTTTATCCATTTTTATATAAAAGCATTACTCATATCCATTTTTAATTATTCCCACACCAACCAATCACCATATGATTGTTATGTTAAAAGTTAATAGAATTTTATATAAAATAATGGGACAATTACTTTCACCACCTCTGAATTTAGGCAAAATTACAAATAATACCCCCTTGTGTTTGTTATTACCAATACCCTGCTGAGTTTTGTGGACTTATTGGTATAATAGATAGAAGAAATACAATGTCCATTACCCCTTGAATATTTAAAATATTTTTTTTATTAAGAAAATGAAAAAAATAAGTGTAAGACTGAATTGACCAAACTACCCTCCATTCACTCCAACCCTAATCTTCTTCAAACAAAACCTTAACTCATCCCCACCTCCTACCCCCACCACGTAGCCGCCGCCGCCGTCACTCCACCACCCCAGCTGCCCCACACTCCACGCCGTTGCCTCTCACTCGCACCGCCGCCGCCACCCCAACCTTTCTCTCCCTCTCAGTCTCTCTTCCTCTTCCTTAATCTTTTTTTTTTCTCTTTGTTCTTTTTACCTTTTTTTTTTCTCAGATCTAGATCTGAGATCTCTCTCTCTCTCTCTCTCTCACACACACACACACACACGCACACACACACACACACACACACATTGGTCAACGGGGGTGGGTGCAAATAGCGGTAGAGGAGGGCGGGCAGGCGGCGGCAGTTTCTCTCCCCCCCTTCCTCTCTCGATCTCCGCTGTATCTCTCTCTCTCTCTCTCTCTCTCTCCTCTCTCTCATCTGTATCTCTCTCTCTCTCTCTCTCTCTCTCTCCTCTCTCTCATCTGTATCTCTCTCTCTCCTCTCCTCTCCCTATGTATATCTGCCTCTCACTCTAGATCGGACGGTGGGTGGCGGCGGCTGACGGTATGTGTGTGTGTGTATATATATATATATATTTATAAATATTTTTTGTATTTTATATATGTATGTATATATTTATAGATATTTTGTATAATATGTGTATATATGTTTATATTATGTATATAAATTTAAAAAATTTGCAAATATACATATAGACAATATAAATAAAAAAATTTCAAATATATTTTCTCATTTATTCAATAGAAAACATAAAATTACAATTAACCCCCTTTCATTGTATTAAATTACAATACATTACCACCCTTGAGTTTAGGCAAAATTACAATTAACCCCCCTTTCATTGTATCTCTCTCTCTCTCTCTCTCTCTCTCTGTATCTCTACCTCTCACTCTAGATCGGATGGTGGGCGGCGACGACAAATGGTATGTGTGTGTATATATTTATAAATATTTTTTATATTATATATATGTATGTATATATTTATAAATATTTTGTATATTATATGTATATATATATTTATATTATGTATATACATTTAAAAAATGTGCAAATGTATATACACATTATAAATAAAAAAATATCAGATATATTTTCTTATTTATTCAATATAAAACATAAAATTACAATTAACTCCTCTCATTGCATTAAATTACAATACATTACCTCCAAAAAAATGACATTATATAACATAAACATCCATAAGGGTAAAAGAGTCAATTCATAATTGGCCAAATAATATTCATGCCTTCAAAAGGGCAATTTTGAAAGTTCAATTGAGTTTACAAATGTTGACCTTTAGTTAACCTAACGGAACTCGAAAATTGAAAGACGGAAACAAAACTCAAGCGGGTATTGGTAATAAAATTTGTAATTTTTTCTAAATTCAGGGGTGGTGAGAGTAATTATCCCCAAAATAATAGATAGCGGGAACTACTCACAACTCAATCCAATACTATGATTATTACAAATATATATATATATATATATATATATATATATAGACATCTTAATCTCTATACCTAACAAAATAAATTAATATTTATATATTTCTACTTTTACATGAAAGCCAAATAATTAAAAATTATTTTCAACACTGAAAGTATTCGAAATTAGAAATACACCCTCAAAATCAAGGCAAGAACTTGAACATGTATGTTCTAACTAATTTTTCATTAGTGATTATGCAATTAAACTGTAAATTTTACCTTGGTGAGCTAGGTAGAGTTACTTATCAAGAAAAAAAAAAAAAAAAGCTAGGTAGACTTAATTTACAAAAGTATTAGTGTTTCCACCCTCTATGGTCACATGACTAATTTTATAATTTTACCTCAAAAGTGTCGACACCAATATGTTGAGATACTCTTAAATTTCATTTCATGTTGTCTATATATAAGAGTTATCTTAATATAAATAGTCAATTGTTATTTACATTCTACTCTCATTTTTATATTGAAAAATTATCACAATATCTATTTAATTTAAAATAGAATTAAATATAGTTTACATCCTTAATTATAGTCCATTTCTATTCAAAATAATCAAAATTTACTTTAGAATTCCAACTTAAAAAATTTATTAGTTAACAGAAACAAAATAATTTTTCCATATTTAAATTTTTTGTATTATTACAAAAACATATTAACTTAGTTTTTATTTTAATTTACTTAAACTATCAATTATTTTTTAAAATTGAAATTCACAACTAATTTTATATCTATTAAAGGATTTGAAATTGAATTTAGAATGCTAAATGCTAAAAAAAAAAAAAACTAAAATTGCATAAATAGGAGTGGTAGAAGGGCAATTATGACTAATTTTTTAATTGGGTGGGGTAAGTGTTGTGTTTGATAGTTTAGGTGAGTAAATGAGACAAAATATATAGTTGAGGGAGTAAAATGTATCCAACATATTTTAAAATAAATGTCCATTTCGGACAATTCCTCCATAGAATAGTAAAAACCGAGTGTCAATAACAACTTTTGGAGTCTTAATAAAAATTCCAATATCAGTACATAGTTTGTCTAAAATTTTAAAATATCAAAGGAAAGTGCTTGTATTAGGCAAAATAGTTAACCGTTGTACAAATTACACCATATAGTGTTGTCTAGTAACTCGAGAAAACAAAATTTTCTTGGATAATGTTGAACAAATGGACGACACTGGTATTCCTATAGCGCTTGCGGAGGAAGCTAATCTTGTGGAGATAAGTCCAATCATAGGAAATTGATATTTACGTGCAACTTTCTGACAAATAACATGTGAATGTAACCTGATTTGTCGAAACCTGATTTTCACAAACTTGAAAGGATGAAGCTATGATGTGCATGCCAAATACACGTAATCTGTCGGAACATTGCACATAAATTGCGCATGACTTGTTTGAAAGTTGCATATAAATTTTAATATTTTTGTATTGTTTTTTTGCCATTTTTCACTTATAGTTGTTATTTTTTTTTCTCCTTATTTTAATAAATTAACTAGTTTTCTATTACTTATCAAAAATACTAATTGTTGAAAATTCGTGCAAAATCATATCGTGAAAAGACTAAGCTATATGGGTCTAGCCACAAATTTTGCCTTAGCTGGCTTCTTAAAATATACAATTTTAGGATGGATATGCATAATTTACTTTATGGCCGTGTATATGGTACCTCTGCGCAACATGGCAAGAATAATTACACTTACTCTCCTCAGAGTGATAAAATAAACTAAGTTACCTTAGTTTATTTTTATAATTGTAAACTATTTCTCCTTTTTCACACCGGTTGAAATTTGATGGTTGTTGAATCCACCAAAAATAAATTTTACTATTCCTAAACACAAATAAATTTGTAAATAGGGCGAGCAGGGTCGATCCCACAGGGAATAACTAATTCATGAATTTCTAAGACAACCAAGCGTGCAAAATAAAGTAAGGGGGTGGGGGGTTCAATTAAAATAAAATAAAGCAAGGAGTAAATTAAAAACAAATCTAGATGAATAAAAATTCAGTCAAGGGTAATTTTTCGCACAACGTTTTCATGAATTGATCATCGATCCAAAGACAACTTTTAATTCATGCAATAGATTGGTTATAACCTTCAGAAAACTCGTCCAACCTAATCTTTCCTTAATTATAGACTAAACACGCGAACACGATGATACTAACTCTCCTAAGCATAAGAAAAATAAATTAAGTTGCCTTAATTTATATTAATCAGTTGTTAACGTTTCTCCTTTTTCACACAAGTTGAAATTATTTGAATAAACAACGTGGAATACATATATTCCCACTAACATTGGCTTTTACATTGAATGGAGTGATCTGGTCAACCTATGGCTTTATTGGAGAAGACTTAGTTTTGTAATAAGTAGAACTATATTCACAACTTTTATTTAAACTTGAACTAATTAATAGTAATATTTTATATTTTTTAATGTGATTTTTTATGAGTTTGTACATGTTCAAATGCATTTGGTATGTTGTAAACTTTCGTGTATTGTTTGTTTCAAAACATAACACTACGAGAACTACCCCAACATGTTTCAACTGTAGAGCCTAGTCATTTGGAAATGTGTGGTGCACGTATGGAGTCCTAAAGGAACCTTGTGATGGACTTTGATACTCATGAAATAGAGGAAATTGGGTCCACACCTGTGGAGTCCCCACTCGTGGAGCCCTCAAAGGAAGAAATTCAACAAATTGAAGACATTGATACACTGGTGAAGCCTCGACGAACTATAATGTTAAAGAAACAAAGGACACTGATATGCTTATAGAGCTTGTGAAAGAATGTAATCTTATGGAGATAAGTCCAGCCATAGAAAGTGCAATTTACATGTTACTTTTCGACAGATCACGCACCAATATAATCCGATCTGTTGGAACCTGATTTGTCGCAAACCCTATGAAGCTATGAGGTGCATGCTAAGTGCACGCGATCTGTTAGAATGCAACACGAAAATTGCACGTGACTTGTTTGAAAGTTGCAAGTAAATTTTTATATTTTCTTGTATTTTTTGTCATTTTTCATGTCTTGTAGTTGTTGTTGTTTTTGTATTTTTTTTCCCCTTATTTTAATAAATTATCTAGTTTCCTATTATTTATCAAAAATACTAACTTTTTAATAATTCATGCAGATTCATATCATGAAAATATGAGATTGTGGTGTAGTTTTAGTCATTTCTATTATGCTTGCCACAAACTTTGATGGGTATGCAACTGTAGGATGGGTATGCACCGTTTACTCTATAGTCATGTGTATATCACCTCTATGCAACATGGTAATAATAATTACACTTACTCTCCTAAAAGTAAGAAAATAAATTAAGTTGCCTGAGTTTATTTTTGTTATTTGTTAACTTTTCTCGTTTTTCACATAGGTTGAAATTATTCGAATGCTCAGTGTAGAATTCATGCCATTCCCACTAACGTTCGCTTTTGCATTGAATGGAGCCACTTGGTCAACCTACAGCTTTATTAGAGAAAACTTAGTTTTTTAATAAGTAGAACTAAATCCACAACTTTTAATTAAATTTTAACTAATTAACTGTAATATTTTATATTTTTTCATATGGTTTTTATGGTTTTGTATAGGTTCCAAATGCATTTGGTATGTTTTAGATTTTCCTATTGTTAGTTTTGCATAGGCCCTGGGATGCTCATGCAGTGGAAATATAAACTTTAACACATAACTATTATGTAAAACGCATCCCGTTGCTATCGCGATGTGGATCTTATGCAAACAACATGCTTTGTAAACCTTCCGTTTGATGTAGGTAATTGTCATATTCACGCAAATAGGAGCCCAAGCGTTCTTCCTCTAAAGATAGTCTACACAAATGGATCTCCTCGGGTTCTCAATTCTATGTTGAAATCGAATCAAAAACCATATAGGCGTGTATGAATATGCATTCTAACTTTTAGAATAAATCCTAAACTCCTTTAGGAATAAATTGAGAAGGGTGGATATATTTTCTAATTGTATCTTAATCCTATGATCATCAATTGATCAAAAACTAATAACTTATTAATGAATTAAAAAGGACAAGACAAACATATTATGATTGTCACACAATCATTCTCGTGTGCTATGCAATGAATTAAGAAAACCAAATTTTCCTCTTCTGTATCTTCATTGCCGCACGCCTTTTTTATATCTATATACATGTCTCCTTCTTTTTTTGTATGATGTGTAACCTTTTTTCACACATGTGATATATATATATCCGTGTATATATATATATATATATAATCTATCTATATATATAATATAGTATATCTTCTATCTAGATACACGTACATGTATATATATACGTAATATATGTATATATCTCCTTATATATATCATGTCTATCAATATATATTTCTCTATATATACATGTGTGTATGTATATATATATATATATATAAAACTCTTTTCATCTATTCCCAACACTTTAGAAATAGATTCACTCTTGATTTCTTACTTTGATTAGAATAACAATCATATTCTTATATTAATCATAAACCAACTAAATCTCTATTTAATTAATTTAATCAATTAATTCTAAATTAATTGATTTTCCATTAATTTCACTAAATTGAATTAATCCACCAAATCATTTAATGGGCTTGGGCCTTGAGACCCAATTAAATTAACTATTTAATTTGATTGAGGCCATCAATTAATTTAATATATATATTCTTTTAATCAAATAAGACTTAATTAATTAATTAATGGATTGGGCTGTCAAGCCCCAATTAAATTAACTCTTTAATTTAATTTAATTAAATCAACTTATTGATTCAATTAAATCCATCAATTAATTAATTAACTTAATCAATCGAATATATTCCATCTCAATCAATTAAATCAACACTTTGATTTAATCAAAATAAAGGTTTCATATATGTTTAGGAGTTTATCCATTCATTTGTGTGTGGCCCCTTAGGTTCACCAATAGATAAGAAATGAGCTCGCAACTTGTGCATTATTTTTAGATGAGAAATTCATTAATAAATTAATTAAACCCATTTAATTAAGCACTTATGAATTAGAACTCTTTCTAATCCAATAGTACCCATTTATCGTGGTCGATATCCAACAAGTCCATGATGCCTAGTCAATAGGTGAAGTATAATGCGTGAACCTGTCTGCTTGTGATTACCGTGCAAATACATTCCTTCCATTATCTAATCTCCCCGATTGAGGTTTAGGATATGAGATTTATCAGAAAACCTTTTAACCTCAATTCTATGGTTCTTATTTATAATTAGTCTTTTTGACAATCGATCTAGAAAACTCATTTCTAATTGTTGTCCCTAACATGGCCACGGATTTCCGTAGACTAGTTAAAATAGAACATATAAGAGATTCACTCACTTTACAAGCTGAGTACATAGATTCTTTATTGACTCCCACAAACTTTCATAAATGAGAGATCTATACCCAGCATAGGCTCCTTAAAACCCGTCATGGGGTTGGTACCTATATCAAAAGTATAAATACACATGTACAAGATTACTATGGACCCTCAAGTCTAAGGACTAATTAATGCACACCATAAGCTGAGAAACAATTCTAATTTGATGTGCAACTTGCTCCCATTTAGGTGTTTCTCGGTGGGATCTTCGGTGAGCTCATTCTCTAATGAGCACCTACTTATGCATATGAGTGTCTCTACATTCAATGTGTATGAAACAAGACATCCTCCCATTTAAGATATGTCATAAGTACAAGTCTTAATCCGAGTGATGTTAATGCCCTTGGTATTTGTTTGACTCTTTGGCTTGGAGTGATTTAGATCACGCCTCACAGACATGTTTCAAGACCTCTATCTCTTTGCGAGGCCAAGTCCCATAGCCTTATGTGATCTACGAGCTTCAGCCATATGTGTATAACTTACACATTATGATAAAGGTGGCCAAAAATTATAAACTTTCATTTCTATTATTAATCGAAAGACTGTTTGTTAAAAAGAGTATTTAAAAGTATCGACAATCTCATTGGCTTGCCAGATACTACTCTAACACCTATATTGTTTGTTTCGAAGCACACTACCATGAAAACTACCCTAATAGGCATCAACCATATAGCCTAGTCAATTGGAAATTGGTGGTACATGTATGGAATCCCAAAGGAACCTTGTGATGCACTTTGATACTCAAGAAATAGAGGAAATTCACTCCACACCTATGGAGTCTCCACTCGTGGAGCCTTCAGAGGAAGAAATTCAAGAAACTGAAAACATTGGCGTACCGATGGAGCCTCGACAAACTGTAATGTTGAAGAAACGGATGACACTAATATGCCTACAAAGCTTACAAAAGAACCTAATCTTGTGGAGATAAACCCAGTCGTAGGAAATTGTAATTTACATGCGACTTTCTAATGGGTCATGTGCCAATGTAAACCTGATTTGTTAAAACCTGATTTATTACAAACTTGAAATGATGAAGTTATGAGGTGCATGCCACGTGCACATGATCTGTTGGAACATCGCACGTAAATTGCACGTCACTTGTTCGAAATTCCCGCACAAATTTAAATATTTTCTTATATTTTTTTTTTGTCTTTTTTCACTTATTGTTATTGTTGCCTTTTTTTTTTTTGTATTTTCTTCTTATTTTAATAAAATATCTAGTTTCCTATTATTTATCAACAATACTAGTTTTTAATAATTCGTGCGGATTCATATCTCAAAAAGCCTAGACCGTGGTATAGGTCTAGTCATTTGTATTATGTTTGCCACAAACTTTGTCTTGGTTGGCTTCTCAAAATATACAATTTTAGGATGGATATGCACCGTTTACTCTATAGCTGTGTAAATGTGACCTCAACGCAACAGGATAAGAATAATTACACTAACTCTCCTAATAGGAGAATATAAATTAAGGTTCTTTACTTTATTTTTATTACTTGTTAACTTTTGTCCTCTTTTACAAAGGTTGAAATTATTCAAATGAACAGTGTGGAATTCATACCATTCCCATTGACATTGGTTTTTACATTGAATGGAGCCACCTGGTCAGCCTATGGCTTTATTGGAGAAGACTAAGTTGTGGTAGTAAGTATAACTAAATAAACAAGTTTTAATTAAACTTTAACTAATCAATAGTGATATTTTATATTTTTTTATATAATTTTTATTTGTTTGTATAGGTCCCACATTTATTTGGTATGTTGAAGATTTTCTTGTATTGCTGGTTTCGAAACACACCACTACAAGAACTACCCCAACAAACATCAACCGTAGAGCCCATTACTTGGAAATGGGTGGTGCGCATATGGAGTCCCAAAGGAACCTTGTGATAGAGTTTTATACTCATGAAATAGAGGAAGTTGGTGTCACACGTATTGAGTGTCTAGTAATGGATCCTTTAAAGGAAGAAATTCAAGAAATTGAAGACATGAGTGCACTGGTGTAGCCTACAAACTATAATGTTGTAGAAACAGAGGATCGTAGTATGCCTACAGAATTTATGTAAGAACCTAATCTTGTGGAGATAAGTCCAATCATAGGAAAGTGCAATTTACATGTGACTTTCCGACAAATCACACACCAATTTAACACGATCCGTTGGAACCTAATTCGTCACAAACTTGAAAGGATAAAGTTATGAGGTTCATGCTAAGTGCACGTGATCTATAGAAAAAGTAGCACGAAAATTGCACGTGACTCGCACATAAATTTTAATATTTTCTTTTTTTTTTTTGACATTTTTCACTTGTTGTTGTTGTTTTTGTATTGTTTTTTCCTTGCATTTTAATAAATTATCTAGTTTCCTATTATTTATCAAAAATACTAATTTTTAATAATTCGTGCATATTCATATTGTGAAAAGACTATGTTGTGTATGGATCTAGTCGTTTCTATTATACTTACCACAAACTTTGCTTTAGTTAGCTTCTTAAAATATACAATTGTAGGATGGATATGCACCGTTTCCTCTATTTCCATTTATATATTACATCTGCGATATGGTAAGAATAATTACACTTATTCTTCTAAGAGAGCAAATAGATTAAGCTGCTTTAGTTTATTTTTATTACTTGTTAACTTTTTTCCTTCTTTACACAGGCTGAAATTATTTGAACGTGCAATGTAGAGTTCATGCCATTCCCACTAAGATTAACTTTTACATGAATGGAGCCACGTGGTCAACACATGGCTTTATTGGAGAAGACTTAGTTGTAGTAAGTAGAATTAAATGCACAACTTTTAAGTAAACTTTAACTAATTAATAGTAATTTTTTTGTATATTTTAATGTGATTTTTATGGGTTTGTACAGGTTCCAAATGCATTGTGTATGTTGCAGATATTTCTATATTGCTTGTTTCAAAACACACCACTGCGAGAACTACCCCGCAACAAGCTTCAACTATAAATCCTAGTTATTTAAAAATGTGTGGTACGCTTATGGAGTCCCAAAGAAGCCTTGTGATGAAGTTTGATACTCAAGAATAGAAGAGGTTGGTGGCACACCTATGGAGTCTCCAGTCATGGAACCTTCAAAGGAAGAAATATAAAGACGCCAAAAAGGCTCCACTTACGAGTCTGTTTTTTATTTTTGTGAAAGAATCATCGCAACGTTTACTATTAAAATTGAAACCTATTTGTTTCATCCATTTTTAAATAAAAGCATTATCCATATCCATTTTTAATTATTCCCCCACCAACCAATCACCATATGATCGTTATGTTAAAAGTTAATTGAATTTTATATAAAATAATAGATAGTGGAAACTACTCACAACTCAATCTAATACTATGAGTATTACAAATATATATATAGACATTCTAATCACTATACCTAACAAAATAAATTAATATTTAGGAATAATTACTCCCACTACCCCTGAGTTTAGGCGAAATTACAAATAACACTCCCTTATATCTGTTTTTACTAATAACCCCCTATGTTTTGTGCCTGTCTTACAATTTCCACCTTCTGTTAAGTTGACTAACAATCAACGTTTGTATGCTAAGATGAACTACTGAAACTACCCTTCTGAAGGCAGGAAAGCTATTTGGACAAATATGAATTGACTGATTTACCCTTGAGAGTGTTATGGTAAATAACGTTGTTGGTAGAGGTTTCACATTGTAATTGTGTAAAATGTGAGGGTGTTTAACGTAATATTTATCATATATTATCAAAATAGCAGTTGTATCCAAATTTTAGCTTGCATGGCAACTTCCCAACTAAATTTGTATGCCTGATTACACCATAAGTTACAAAACTTTACAAAAATAAATAGTGCTCAACGGCATGATAATTATCAATGTACATTACAACAGCAAATGTGCTCAAAAGCATTCGACAAAAGATTTACCCTAGTCCCAATATACAACATCAACCATAACCAAATTTGTTCAAAATTATAATATACACTTTCATTACTTAATTTTCCAAAATATCCATTACATACAGCATCAACCATAACCAAATTTTCCAAAAAAATCATCCATAAGTTCAGATTTGTGCTCTCGGTGGAGGTGCTGAAGATGAAGGTCTGTCATGTAGTTTCTTGGACCTTATCTCCCTTTGGTGAGCATTTGATGGCACCAAAATAGGTTGGGATGAAGTCCCTTCTTGCCGTTTGTCCACTCCGAGAATCCTATTTCTTGCTACGCAGGATGCTCTCCTTCCACTTCTTCTTGCTTCCATTCCTCCTTCAGGCCTTGATATAATGCTTTTGTTTCTCAATTTTTTGGAAGTAGTGGGAACTTCTAAGTTAATCATCTTGACACTTGTTTGGGATAATGGCATTACCTCTTTCTGCCAAAAAGATGAAGCTAAAAAAGTCACAAAAACAGTGAAGTAATGCATTTACCTTCTCACAAGTCCAACTGTTATGACCAAATCCATTGTGCTTTTTACACCTAACTGACCCTGATCTCTTTGAAGGGACAGGTTCTCCAGCCTCCCTTCTTCTTGCCTTTTTAGGCCTCTTGGCAGTCTTTTTCTCAATGGAGGATTTAAATTAGTGGGTTGCACATCCAAGTTTTTAAGCCAAAAGCTTTGATCAGGAATAGGATGTATCATCCTATTGTAGGCCTTTTTGTAGTTCTCTATGGAGAATGTTTGGTGTACAAAATCTTCTAATTTGGATCTCCTATAATTAAAGGCAGCAATAGCATATCTACAAGGAATCCCCATTAGCCCCCAAACCCCACAAGTGCATGACCTAACCAAAACATCAACAACAAAAGGACTCCCTTTATCCCTCACTTCATACATCCCCTTACCAGCCACTTGCAAATGACATTTCCTACTCTCTTTCCTCACACTATTCAACACTTTCAATGCATATGGTGTTATTAGTGATTTTCATTTTTTTGATAAGGCTGCCCTTCTTTGAATAAAGTCCATCATGTTAGACCTTATGCTATCCATAAGAGTTAGTATGGGTGTACCCCTAAAATCACCCACCCAAGCATTAAAGGATTTAGAAATGTTATTTGTGATGTGGTAATTTTTTATATGTGTGCCAAAAGCATGCCTAGACCACTGATTTATAGGTATGTTACACAACCACTCATATGCAAATTCATTGAGTTGTCTTATTTTTTCCATGGCAAAATTGTAATCTCTAATGTTGTATGCCCTAGAGGCTGCCCAAAAGTAAGATTTCAGAGCTGCACCAGAATAGTGAAGCCTGAAATTAGCAAAGATGTGCCTTGCACATCTTCTATGATGAGCATGAGGCACTAGCTCATTAATTGCATCTACTAGACCCTGCCATCAATTATGAAGTGTTAAAAACAACTCATAAAGTGTAAAAAAACAACTTATAAAGTTTTAAAAAAAGCTTATGAATAGTTAAAAAAACAGCTTATGATATGCTAAAAAAAAAACTTATTACCTTTTGTCTATCTGACATAAAGGTGCAATGTGCATCATGTGAGAAGCCTCCCACCATTAAGGACAAATTCTCAAAGAAAAACATCCAACTTTCCTTGCATTCAGATTCAACCACTGCAAAAGCTAAAGGAAACAAGCCATTGTTGCATCCATCCCTACTGCACATAATAACACTGCCCCATATGGCCCCTTGAGGTGACTGTTAGGGCTATGTAAGTGCACGCAGTCGTACAAGTAATACAAAGTGAGTAGAGTGTCAAATCCCTCAGGGATTGTGATTTGGCCCATGAAAATGACTCGTTGTGTTTAGCTAAATTGATCAAATTTGAGGAGTGGTTTGTTTCTCTAAATAAAAGCTAATTTCAAATTAAAAACAGCTCACAAATAACAATAATAAAAGATAACCAATGCGAGTAATGTAAGTACAAGGTGGTTTCACTCACCTAATTCCCTATTCCAATCCAATCCCTAAGTGGAATGGTTTTCGTAGTTGTGTGAAGTTAGGAACAAATCTATCCACAATCTTTCTCGAGTATCGTGGAATTAATTCATACAATCCCTTCTAAGCCTAAAACTAACCAATTCTCATTCAATTAATCCAAGCTTTAGAAAGTATTTGTATAAATTTTAATCACCGCCTTAAGGCTCAATCAATATTAAATTCATTCTCATGCAACTTTAATACCAATTGATCTCATCTAATTAGAGCTGCAATCGTGAATCATCTCTCGACCTCATCAACGATTCTCAAATTCATCAATTAGGGGTGATCAAACCCTAATCAAATATTAAAGTATTAAACGAGATTCACACAGAAACATACAAAAAGAGATTCAAAATCCTGGGATTTTAATGGAATAGAGAAACAGAAGAACTACACCATCCTTACACTTAGCAATTGAATTAGTTCATACTGAATCTAAAAACAAGAACAAAATCTAGAAAAGAATCCATAAAAGGAGAAGAAATAAACTTATTCAGTAGAAATTTCAAATGCAAACTTCCCTCAAATGGGTGTTCTTCCTTCGCCATTTGGTTCCTCTCTGTTTCCGAATCTTTGTCTTCCAAAAATTCCCAAAAAGTCGAACTAAAGAAAAAATAATACATAATTCAAAGAGTTCTAATCTATCTAGATCTAAGGAAAAAATCTCCCCTTGTTTTTGGCTTGAATCTGGACTAAAAAGTGGTAGAGACACACTTAGCATATCTTTCCAAAGCAGCACCTCAGTCAAATAAGGAAGGTTGTTAATTGTTGTCACAGACATTGCGCATACACGCAAAATATTTTGCAAACATACGCAAACTTACAGATTCGTTTTTCTTCAAAATAGCTGGCATGGGTAAGTACTCAAAATTTCTTGCGCACATACATATTTTTACAGCCCACTTTTCCTCTGAATTACTTGCATTAGGTTGTTACTAGAAATAGTTTGCGTAAATACGCAGCTTCTGATTCTACTTTCGTGCCCTTTATGGTCTTTTTCCCTTCTCACCTACAAAACAACGATTTAGTTCAAACTTACGCATAATAAGGCTCGAAATGAGAAAAATACACGATAAGTCCAACAAAATAAACATAAAAATCAACTATAATTATGGACTTATTAGTGACAACCATCAAAACCTAAAAAAGGGCTACAACCTTGGACAAAACCATCTCTACGTACTTTCAAAGCTAAAAAGAACCTCTTAAATGAAGGTGCTACACTTATACTAGGCCCCCCATCCTCATCCTCATCCTCACCAACATCACACTGCAAAGTCACCACAATATCCTCATTAGTTAATAATATCATTTTTTCATAATAAGACAAAAGACGATATAACTCACTATGGCTACCTTCCACAGATTCCATAGCCATTTTTGAAGCCCTCTATGAATTCATGTCTGGATTTTCCCTCAAACATCAACTAACTTAGATGACAACTATCTAGAACTAACATCTTTTTTACTATCTTCTCTCACACATGTGTGCAGGTTATTGTATGTTTTAATGTTAAAACTAACCCCATCCCTCATCACTGATGCATGGATTTTCCAAGGACATCCCGCATACCCACACACACAAGTTACCCTAGTCTTCTCATTGTTTTCCCTAACTAATGAAAACCCCTCTTGAACAACAAACTTTTCTAGTTTCTCCCTAAACTCATAAACATGTTTAAAAGACTGCCCCACTCTTAGTACTAATCTTCTAACACCTCATTCTTCATGATACAATATAGGTTCACCCCTCATTGAACCCCTAAGTGGATCATTTGGTAATTCATCATCTGATTCATTAAAACTCTCACAGTGATGATCACTGTGATAGTCAGACAAAACATGGTGATCTTCATCAACTAGTTGGTAATCCTCGCTGCCCTCCTCATTCTCACCCTCACCAGGACTGCCCTCCTCATTATCACACTCCCCATGATTGCCCTCATCACTTCCCCTTCACTGCCCTCCTCACTGCCCCATTCACCTTCATTGCCCCATTCACCTTCACTGCCCACTCCCTTATCATTGCACACTCTCTCATCAATACCCCCTCCCTCATCAATGCCCCCTCCCTGATCTTGACCTACATGCTCAATATACACATCAAATTTTTCATACAAACCATTCCTATCAAACCTAACCATCAAATCAGAATCATTACAAATTGATATCCTTTCATTAAACCCATACACACTACTAGTCGCATTAATTACATTATCTTTTCCTAAGTTAAATAAACCCTTAACATCCTCAATGAGATCTTTATAATTGTACACATCCCTATCAATATTAGGTAATTCCTCACACTTTTTACCATAATGAACCTTTCTCTCTCTCCTCTGTGGTGGCCGGACGGTGGGCGGCGGGGGAGGATAGCGGTGGCGAACGGGATGTGAGTGTATATATATTTATAAATATTTTTTATATTATATATATGTATGTGTATATTTGTAAATATTTTGTATATTATGTGTGTATATATATTTATATTATGTATATAAATTTAAAAAATCTGCAAATATATTTTCTTATTTATTCAATATAAAACATAAGGGTAAAAGAGTCTATTCATAAATGACCAAATAACATTTCCGACTTCAAAAGGGTAATTTTGGAAGTTCAATTGGGTTTATGAACGTTGACCGTTAGTCAACTTAACGGAAGCTGGAAATTGAAAAGCGGAAGCAAAACTCAGGGGGCTATTGGTAATAACCGATAAAAGGGGATGTTTTTGGTAATTTCGTCTAAACTCGGGGGTAGTGAGAGTAATTATTCCTATAATCTATTTAAGTCAATATTTAATGCATTTGTTTGGAATTTTTAAACATTAATATTGGTAAAGTTGTCAACTATAGTATACTCTTAAATTCTTCTTAATATGCGTGAAAAAAGCCTTAAACGACAAATATTGCAAAGCAAAAGAAGTAGTTTAGGCAAAAAGTCACCAAAGAAAGCAAAAGATGTAAAGTCAGTGCCCAATAAATGCAAGCAAAAATTTCGGTGTGGGTCTTTTATAACATTTTCTTATAACATATTCTATTTTTATCATTACACGTTACGTATATTGATGAGCAGTTGATGTAAAAAAAAATGGAAAATTTTGATAAGGAAAAAAAATTAGAGATCTCCTCTCATAATTTTAACCATTTATCAATAGATGGTGGTGTTATGAAAATTCTAACGAAAAGAACATGGAATGAAAAATCCACGTTTGACCATTTTTATTTTTTGATGGTTCGATCCATGTTTGACCTTAACCTTTTTTTTTTTCTTTTTTAGACCAAGAAAATCTCTTCCATTAAACAAGGAAGTTAGGCCTCAGCCTGTAGTAGACTTTGGATATCCTCTGGTAAGGCATTTGTCGAATTGGGAATAGAGTGAGCACGTCGGGCTAGACAGTGAGCTACACGATTCCCATTCCTTCGGACAAAATCATACTTAACACTAGAAATACTTTTACCAATATGCTTAATATCCTCAATAATATTACCTATAGCGGGCCGATCTTTCTCTTGCTGTTGGAGAGCTTGTATAATTACTTGTGCATGTATCACCTTCCAGAATGATTGTCGGCTAGCGGTTAAGGTATGCTAAACGGATTCCCTCTAATGCTGCACGAGCCTCTGCAAGTTCTGGCCCACCCGACACTTCGAGATGGAGGGAGAGACAGACTAGGCACTTTCCTGACGGGTCTCTTGCCACCACACCTAATCCAATCGAATCGTTTTCGCGAAACATGGTCCCATCAAAATTTATTTTCACAAAATCAGGTGGTAGTTTTACCCAACTGTCTCCCGGTACTCTCTCTAGGAGCCAAGTTGTATGAGAAGCGGATTGTTTCTTCAAAAGCGAAGAACTAATGCTATCTCAGATTTGAGGGCGCTGGCAGCGGTGGGGCTGAGTTGAGGGGTGGGGCGATGGACTGTGGCGGCGGTGGCACAAGACGGTGTGAGTAAGGCGGCGGTAGTGGCGGTGGTGGAGTAAAAGGAGGTGGGGGTAAGTTAAGGGGTTGGGTCGTGGGCATAAGTTGAGGGCTGGGGCGATGGACTAAGGCGGCGGTGGCTGGGGGCAGTGTGACTGAGGCGACTACGGAGGTTGTGAAGTGAGGTGAGGTGGGGGTGAGTTAGGGGGTTGGGTGGTGGGGGTGAGTTGAGGATTGGGGTGATGGATTGAGGGTGGGGGCAATGGGGGCAGTGAGAGTGAGGCGGCGGCGGGGGTGGTGGAGTGACGCGGTGGCGGCGGAGTGAAGAAAGGTAGGGGTGAGTTAAGGGATTGGCTGGTTGGGGGGTGGGGGTGGGGTGGGGGAGTTAGGGGATGGAGGTGTGGGAGATGGGGGTGAATTAGAGTTTTGAGAAGGATATTTTGGTCAATTCAGATATTTTTTTATTTTTTTAAATAAAAAATATTTCAATATTCAAGGGTCAAAATGGACATTGTATTGTTTCTGTCTATTTTACCAATAAGTCCACAAAACTTAGGGGGGTATTGGTAATAACCGATACAAGAGGGTGTTTTTTGTAATTTTGCTTAAATTCAGGGGTAGTGGGAATAATTATCCCTTATTATTATTATTATTATTATTGTTGTTGTTGTTGTTGTTGTTGTTGTTGTAGTTATGAAATCCTATTGGATTATTGGGCTAATTCTATTAGGTTTAGGATGTATAGAACTATCAATTCTAGAGTATATCAAATTATGTTTGAGCATCATATTTACTTGGCGATTTAGGACTATAAACACATGTACGCATAAGACGGAAAAGAGAGAGAGAGAGAGAGAGAGAGAGGGAGATAAAACATGCCACAATTCTAGGGCTCAAAACTTGAGAATTGGACATCACCAATTTTTCAGGTAGCTCTCCTCCCTTGCTAAGCTTTGAGTATTCATTCCTTAAGTTATTTCTCTATAAAATAAGTCTTATATTTATCATAGCATTAGAAAGAATTAAAGCATTCAAGGAAAATTGGAGAGTTTGATGGATTTTAGATTATTTAGTTTCATAATGGACTTGAACATGTCGCTTTAGGAATTGTACAATCATATTGGATTATACACATGGCATAGGCATACACTCAAGGTGTGAATGTGGGTTTCGTTGTTGTATGGTTACATAATTTGTGTAAATTAGACCTTTTAATGTGTGAAGAGAGAGTTAGCCATGATTGAAAGGAAATAAGATTGGTTTTGACCGTGTATGCATGCATAATATTATGGGTAAGATCAACTTGAGGGATATTGCATGATACAAAGGAAATATTATTAATTATAATTAAAGGTTTTTTGTCTATGGCACAATAAATATTCACACAGCTGCGGACTTTTAGGAATTTGAGTTTGGATTTGTATTTGATAGAAAATAAAGATGATCTAAGTTAAATTAGTATTATGAGTTAGAGTGTTATCTCTTTAAATTTCAGAATAGGAATGTAGATATCAGTAACAATTAGGATATTAATTATTATTAATAGGTTATTTATCTTCAAATTTAGTGTATCTTTGTAAGTTATCTTATCTCAATGCTTTCTATATTATTAGATTTGATCGATTAAGAGTAGGACTTGACCACGTTGTTAGAATTTTTAACAAACCTATTGATTAAGGTAAGTGGTTTCTCCATCTATTTCTTTTATTAACAAAAAATGAACTTTCAAAAAACTTAGGTCATGTTAAAATAAATTAGCTTTTTATGTAAAAAATTGGATTTGAACATGCTATTTTATGAATTTTCTCTATGAAAAGATAAAAATTATTTTGTGTTGAACATGCTATTAACGGCGTTATAGTTAAGGCCCTCGTACAAGTAATCATAGTAGTGTCCAAATCCACATAACGAGATTATAGTTAAGGCCCTCTTACGAGTAATAATAGTAGTGTCCGAACTCACGTAACAGAGTTATAATTAGGACTTTGATCAAGTTGGCCAATAGGAATTTTGAATGTTCACGAGCATGTAATGTAAATGAAAGTATTTGATTTTGATTTGTTATCTCTTCTGCTACTTGAAAGTTAATTTAAAACTTTAATTTTGAAACTTACAAGTTTTGCAAGTAATTAAGACTTTTTTATGCCATACACACACACACATACACACACACACACATATATATATATATACATATATATATATGTGACTTACTCAAATTCAATAAAAAGTCAAGAGATCTCTTACTGGGCGAGTGTCCCTCACACCGCTAATAAATTATTTTGTATAGAATGATATCGAGCAAGGTGACAAGGACCAGTTTTGGGGTTATTGATCGAGTAGAAGTCATCCCTATCTAGAGAAATTAGTATCATTTATTAATTATGTTGTTTTGTTCTAACTTCTAAGACTCTATTTATGGAGATTATTATAGCTTAGTTTTCCTATAAAAGTCTTTGAATTGAGGTTGTAATAGCTAGGGTTGTTATCTTTAATTTATGCTAACATGTTTCATTGAAATTTTTCAATGAATATTTTATGGCTTTTAGCATGTTCTGATATATGTGGCTTGATGTCTCTAAGTCTTTCCGGGCTAAAGGGCATTGCCATGCCGCGTCCCGAATTTGGGGTGTGACATGAACAGTCCTCTTGGACATGAGGGACTGGAGTGAGGGTGTTGTTAAAGGCTTGGCGAACATGGCAACAAGTTGGTGGTGTGAACGGATGGGAAGCAGCTGAGGAAACCATCCGTGAGTTTGTCACGAACAAAGTGGCAACGTAATTAAACATGTTTGGTGCGTTCGTAGGAGCGCGAGGTTGGTGGCAATGTAAACAGCAACTTGGTTATCACAATAAACGACCGCAGACGATGGAGCAAAGACATGAAAGTCACGCAGGAATTGAGAAATCCACACTAATTCACTGGTTGTAGCAGCGAAGGCACGATATTCAGCCTCAACCGAGAATCAAGAAAAAACAGACAGCCTTTTAGACTTCCACGAGACTAAAGAATCGCCTAAGAATGCCCAACCGGCATTGGAGAAGGCAGTAAGGTGGAGAGAAAAGGAAGCAGAGAAGAAAAGACCTTGGCCAAGATTGCATTAAGGTAACGAAGCAACTGATGGGTAGCGGTGAGGTTAGAGGTGTGAGGTTGGGAAGTAAACTGGCTGAGTTTGTGGACGGCAAAAGCTATATCAGGACGCATAAGAGTGAGGTAGATAAGATTGCAACGGGACGGTGATAGGATGAAATGTCCTCAAGGAGATCACCATCATCAGCACGAAGTGAGATTTTGCGATCCATGGGAGTATTTGTAGGTTTGGATGTTAAGAATTCTATATCAAGTAGTTGGAGAGTGTATTGGCGTTGTGAGACGAAAATTCCCTTATGGGTGCGAGCAATTTCCAACCCAAGAAAGTATTTCAAACAGCCCAAATCTTTGAGCTTGAATTGGGATTAAAGGGACTGCTTCAAAGCATCAATATGTTCCAAGGGAGGGGCCAGTAATTATGATATCATCTACGTGAACCACCATTATTATTTGCAGTATGATCGTTAATATTAATCAAAATACCAAAAAAAGAAAATGATTTAATGTAATGCATAGAAACGGACGCCTTTTAAAATATCATATTTACACACCTTGTGTATCACTTTTAATATATCATGTATTTGAGTGTAACAATAGCCTATTTTGATATTTCATATCGTCACAATTTATACATTGTAGTTAAAATTTAATATAAGTATCAAATTAAATTATGATTCAATGATGTCCAAAATTGCATAATTACTATTATTTCTCGTAGTATGTAACACAAACTATTTAAACCCATAGTTCTGTTAGAATTTTAGAAATCATTCCTGTCGTAGTTTCCTCATAACTCAAATGAAATATATATTCAATAGTTTTGCGTAAAATCTTTAGCCCAAACTTATAAGAAATCCATTTTCCCTATAAATACTCGATGTGGGACATTACAAAATATCTACAGCATCTTATAATTTTAGTTGTCTATACTAACATAAGGTAGAGGGCTTATAAATATTCTAAGTAAGACATACATGAAATGGTTTAATTTCATCAAAACTAGCTTTAAGTAAATTCTATAATTTAATACTCCCTATTGCATCGAGTCAAAGCAAAGTATACCAAGTCATTTACTAAACCATGGATATAAATAGGTCTGTTAATTGATAGGGTTTTTTTCTACCAAAAAAAAAAAAAAAAGTAGGGTTTTATCCTACTCGTGCTTATCCATTTTCTACTCATACCCTATCCGTTTCCTAAAATATTAAAATCTACCCGTACCCTATCCGTTTCCTAAAATATTAAAATCTACCCGTACCCTATCCTAATCCATATTAGTACAAATGAATGTGTTAGGGTTGGGTCTTACCCGTTCCTATCCATTTGGTAATGATACCCAATAGGTATTCACACTACACACACATATATACAAAGTAATCTTAATTAAGTAATATCTCTCTCTCTCTCTCTCTATATATATATATATACATATATATATATCGAAATATATATATATATATATATATGTGTGTGTTCAAATATTTCACCTAATACGTAAAGAACCTCAGGATCTCACTTAGTACACATTTCAATTTGGGACGATGGAGTGGTTCAGCAAAGTATACAAAGTCATTTACTAAGCCATGCATATAAATTAGTTTAGGCCAAAAAATGTCATCAAAGAATTAAAGCAAAAGATGAAAATTCAGTGGCCAATAAATGTGTAAACAAAAATTCTAATGCGAAGAAAATTTCCTTTCACGCGGAAGGCCAAATCCATGATTGACTTGACTATATACGTTGACTTGATTAGTACACAAAGTTGATCTCTAATACAAGACGAAAAACCTCAACTAGCCTTTAGTGCTAAAAGTCTGTAATGAGTTCCTCTAGTACAATGTGAATTGAAAAAGTTTCAAAGCAAAGAATTGTTCTAAATTTTGACAAGGCACTAATTGAATTTTGAAATCAGCAGTTCCAAATTGAATAAACAGATGGAAAATGTGTGTATATATATATATATTTAATTAAGTAATCTCTCTCTCTCTCTCTCTCTCTGTATATATATGTATATGTATTAGTGTCCAAATATTTCACCAAATACGTAAAGAACCTCACGATCTCACTTAATACACATTTCAATTTGGGAAGATGGAGTGGTTCAGGCTGATAGTTTGTGCCATACTCACATTGCTTGCTTTTCCGATTATAATTCAAGCAAGAGTTGTATTTACAGGTATACACGACCTAAACCTTTAAATTGATGCATACAATGATTCAATGAATACACACACACACACGACACCAAACACTACCTTATTTTCTCTAATCTCTCTACCTCTTTATTTTTTCAGTTTGTATTACATCATAAATATAAGCATCTTATAATTAACGGATAAAAATATAACAAGCTATATTATGTTTTAGGGTTAAATATGTTAAGCATTCCAATTTTTGGAATGTTTTGCATTTTGGTACTTAATTTTTGTAAATGTACAACTGTGATAGCCAACATTAATAAATTGTGCTTTGGTAGTACTTTCAATGGAATTCTTGGAACTAATCTGTTGAAAATGTAGAGTTAGTTGCACACGACTCACGTGTATAATTGAAAATTGATGTAAAACACCCATAAAGAAAATAATAAGTCAATAAACATCCTTGTATCTTTAAAAATATCAAAATACCCTTACTCAATTAAAGATCCATAACATTTTTTTCTTTTACCTTTTATACTTTGTCTTTTTTTATTATTATTTTAAATTCAATTGCATCTACACTTACATGAATTGAAAATTATATTTTGCAAATTAATTTTAAAAATTACAATATATTATAAATTATGCACACTTTTACGACACCAACTAACAACTTTAAAAAAAAAAGCAAAAAGAAAAAGAAAGAAAGAAGAAAGAAAGAAAACAAGGTAGATAAAAATAGAAGGAAATCCCCCCCCCCCCCCCTCCTTCTATTTTCATTTGAATCATTCATCAAATTGAAAGCTAATATAAAAATTAAAAGGTTATTGGTACAAACAACCAAGTGATGGTCTTCTCCCCGGGGCATGGCATCGTCTTGAGGCGCCAGTTATTGAATTGCTAGTATGATTGCTCCATCTAATAATCATACTCAAATCTAGTACTAATATATATGCATGTACGTAAAGAAGATAATTTTCCTTGATTTACAGTTAATTAAAAACCAACCATTTTGTAATTTGTGTTTTGAACAATTTATCCCTCGAAAATTGATTCGAATCAAACTTCATGGCACAGGTGGTGTTTATATAAAAGTATTTGCTACATTCTAGGTTTAGAAGTTCATTGTTCGTTTATTGCATCTTTAATTAATATATTGTAAATTGATAAATTAATTTGAAAAATATAATTTTCAATCCAATGTAGATATAAATGTGATTGACCATAAAATAATGACAAAGTATAAAAAGTCAAAAAGAAAAAGCTAAATTGTTATTGATTTTTAATTGAGTACAAATATTTTGTTAATTTTCAATATATAAGGAGGTTATTGGCCCCTTTTTTTCTTTCTTTTTTTTTTTTTTTTTGGTTTATGGGGATTTACATCAATTTTCAATTATACAAGGCAGTCAAATGTAATTAACTCTACATTTTCAACGAAATATTCCCAAAGATTCTATCAGAAGTACCATTAGATCACAATTTATAAACATTGGGTAATCACACATTATCAAAAACTGAATACCAAAGTAAAAAAACACCCCAAATATGGGGATACTTAATGTATTTAACTCTATTTTAATGGTATGATTAGTCGAGGCGAGAGTTGGACTCTCTGTCTTTAAAACGAGATTGCCCCGCACTGGTACTAACGAAACCGGCAATCGTCTCCCAAGATACAACGACTATCTTCTCGAAAAAGGAGCACTCTAATTTTTGAGAAACGGCGAACTTATAAGGTATTTAGAACTCACTTTAAACTTTAGAGAGCGAAATACACAAAGAGAGAAGATAGAGAGCGAAATGCACAAGAGAATCGGATTTGGATGTATTGAAATGACAAGTATTGGGGGTTATTTATAATAACCGAAGAGTTGTGGATGAAAAGCTGCAACTTTTGGGGCAGGCACTAGATCGGTTCAGACGCATGGTTCGCACCCAGGTGTGTGATCTGGACCCGCCTCCGCGCACCGATTCGCAATTTCAGCTCCATTCGAGGGTCGTACCCAAAAACAAATATATGAGCCCGAGCCGGACTCGCCGGTCGCACTACTAGAAAAAAGGCATTTAGCCACGGATTTTAGCCACGGATTTGGCAAAAAATCCGTGGCCAAGGAGATTAGCCACGGATTGGCCACGGATTAGCCACGGATTTTTTCCGTGGCTAAAAGTGGCGTGGCTAACCTTCGCCACGGCTTTTTAGCCACGGCCAAGCCGTGGCTAATAGCCACGGGCAAACCGTGGCCAAGTTTGGCCACTTTTTCCTAGACATGGCTTAGCCGTGGCTAACAGCCACGGATTAGCCACGGTTTGGCCGTGGCTAATCCGTGGCCACTGGAAAAAAAAAAAAAAAGCTAATTACACCCAAACCCGCGGCCCAACCCGGACCCGCGCCCCAACCCGGACCTGAAACCCGCGCCCCAACCCAAGCTTTTTTTTTTGCGCTCAAGGAGATTCGAACACGGGACATCAATGTTATAAATGGAGCATGTAACCGTTGCGCCAAGGGAGTTCTTTGGTTATTGATTGATTTTTTTTATACTTAAACTATATTGTTACAATATTTTAAACTAAAATTATCTAATAAATTTCATTAGTTTTATCAATTTTTTTAATTTAATTTTAGTAATTTTTATAAATTATTAACCAATTATTTTTTTTAAAAAAATAAAGATATTTACCTTTGACTTTATCGTTCAATATTCAACTTTTTTTTTATGACAAATATTTAATAAACTAATATATCAAAACAAAAATTATAACAAAAGTCTATTTATATAATTTATATTTAGATAATAACAACTTTAATTCGTGATAATTTGTCAATATCTTCGTATATGTGTGGTATTATATAATATATGTCAAGTATATATATCATATATATATATATATATATCAATATATGTATCTATTTTAAATATGTCCATGTATACATGTATCAATATATATATATATAAATGTCCAAGTATATATATTGATAGATATGTATCTATTTTAAATATGTCCAAGTATATATGTATCAATATATATATAAATGTCCAAGTATATATATGTATCAATATATATATGTATCCAAGTATATATAGATAATTTATATTGAGATAATTAAAATATCAATAACAAAAATTTATCCGTGGCTAATTGTTTTTTTTCATTTTTTTTTGCACCACAGATAAATTTATATATATATATATATTGATACATATGTAAATTTATATTGATACATATATTTATATATCCAAGTATATATGTACCAATATATATATATATTTGTGACTAATCCATGGCTATATTTATATATATATATATATATATCATGTATATATATACATATGTTCAAGTATATATATATCAATATATGTGTATATATATATTTCCAAGTATATATATCATATATACATATATAAATTTACGTATATGTCAATGTGTATCTCATATATATTAATATATTATATGTACATTCTAATCCTCTATATATAGTCTATATGATATAAGTATATATCTATATAGAACATATCTAATATATGTTATAAATGTAGTGTACGTATATATAGATCCAATATATATATATATATATATCTAATCATATGTACTATATATATATGATCAATCATCTATATGAAATAAACATATATTAGTGTATTATATATCTAATATATGTTATATATGTACTTATACATCTAATATATATACAGCTAATTATATATAAATACACATATATATAAGTATATCTAATCTTATACGTATGTAATATATCGAATCATTTATTATATATATCAATATATATAATATAATATATATATATCAATATATATAATATAATATATATATATATATATTACTTAAATATAGCAAAAATTAATTATTAAACAAAAAGTTAAAGTGGTGTAGTGGTTTAATGCTCTAACTTTAACTAACAGGTCAAGAGTTCAAATCATATTTGTTGCAAAAAAAAAATAAAAAATTTTAGCCACGGTCTAGCCGTGGCTGACTTAGCCACGGTCAGGCCGTGGCTAGACCGTGGCTAAGGGCCACGGATTAGCCACGGCCTGACCGTGGCCAAATTAGCCACGGCTAGGCCGTGGCCAAGCCGTGGCTAACCATTAGCGGCAAAACTGGCGCCAAATTTAGCCACGACATTTAGCCACGGCTTGGCCGTGGCTAAATTAGCCACGGGTAATCCGTGGCCAATCCGTGGCTAAAGCTCAAAAAAAAATTTCACCGAAAACCGTTGCTAATCCGTGGCTAAAATTCGTGGCTATTTGCTCTTTTTCTAGTAGTGTCGGCTGGGGCGCGCGCGTGTGGGTTTGGTTTGAGCCTACTAACCCGTAGGTTCTCTCCCCATTACACACTTGTGAACTCCTAAGGGGCCAACCCCTATTTGCAAGTTGCCATTAAGTACAAGACACTCTTGTATTACTTTTCCTATATGGGACAACCACATTCCACACTTAACACTCGATTTTTAGCTTTCACATAACTAACTTATGCATTTAATTTCTCATTTACCCTAAATTGGTTTTGAGTAATTAAACATATTTTTCGTATCTACTCGCGAAATAAATTACGAATAATCAACTTGTTTTTCAAAACAACAAATGAAGTTTTATCAAATTATTGGCCAAAATTGGTCACTTACCAACTTTTATAACCAACTTTTGTAACTAATTTTTCTAACAATAATTGTATATATGAGCTCATTGGCAGACCCGCATTGGCTCTGGGGTGAAATTGTTCATGTCCTCTATTTTCTTACATATACTTATATATCATGAAAAACAAAAACTTGGGCAACTTTAAATGTTCTTTTAACAATATGGTCCCTCTAATAAAATTATAAAATTACATAGATAAGGGTCATGAAATGAAAAATATATATTTATAAAATTGAATATTGTCATTAAATATTAAAGTGACTATAAAAGAATAAACTAACTTGTCCTAGTAAAAACAAAAAAAATCATTTTTTTAATGGTCTCTCTTATAGTTGTCAAAAAAATTTATTTTTGAGTTATTATATTTTAAATAATTCCTAATCAAATTGTTCAAAATATTAAAAGACTCTTACATGTCATTAAAAGATCTAAACCAATCAAATATTCAAATAAAAAAAATCAAAATAATGATGATGCCAATTATCAATTCTTCTATAGGAGCCAAGTTGAATAATGAAATAACTTTTCGATTTTTTCATTTCGATTATGTACATTGAGGGGAATATGATCGGCACTGTTTTTAGTGATTTAATTGTATACCTCTTTCAAATTATAGAAACCTAACATGGATATTTTGAAAATAAACTTGTAAATCTAAAATTACTGCTTAGTTCTTAGTTAAAAAAAAAACAAAACAAATTTAGTCCATCAAATTATAATATATATTATTTTTTATAGTATTTATATGAATGATCCCTCTTAATAAATCTTTTAGCTATGCCAGTGTATGAGCTTCTAATCTACTCATGTTTATGACTCTCTCTCTCTCTCTCTCTCTCTCTCTATATATATATATATATATATATATTATTCAGATGACATGGCTTTAAGGCAACCGAATCCTCCGCCGCCACCACCAGATGTGCCGCCTGGTCCTCATCAACAACCCTAATATTGGGTGTTTAAGTGTTAACTCTTCAACTTTTTCTCTCGTATGAGAACGGTATTCCCTCTCGTATGAAGAGCTCCCGGCGAGAATTCCTTGGCTTGTTCTTTCCGGTCATCGGCCATGCTCGTATGAGATATCTCTCTAGCCCTCTTTTGTTTAGTCTTGTTTTTTCGATTTTTGTTTTCTTTTTCCTCCCTGTTTCTTGTCTGTTCCTTCTCGCTGGTTTTCATTTTTGTTTCGGTTATCTGTTATTCTAGGTTTTTCCCTTTGTTTGGTGGCTTTGTGTTTGGTTTTTTTGCTTCCGTCTGTGTTTCAGGTTAGCCGGGGCCGTTCATCTCAGTGGTTACCCGTTGGCCCAACTAATGGAGGAAGAGATTGCT
>CM047876.1:17533411-17679977 GCA_026212405.1 Petrea volubilis | reverse complement strand
GAGATTGCTAAGATGAATCGAATTCTATCCCTGACAGAAGAGGAGGATGATGGGGATGCGATTCCGTCTGAGACATGGGTTGGTTCTTATTCTTGTCAATAAGGTTTCAAACTTGTGGGGCGCATATTATCAGTCAAGTCGTATCATATTGACTCGATCCATCGTACTTTAAAGGCATCGTTACACACTTTGAAGGGGTTTTCGATTCAAATCTGGCCAATGGTCATTTTGTTTTAGTTTTCAACCATGACTATGACAGAAATCGAATCTATCAAGGCGGACCATGGGCTATGGACAAAAATCTTATTGTGCTGAATCATTTTGAAGACGGGGCCGATCCTATGACCATAGACTTGAATGCATGCGATTTCAATATCATGTCAGTGGCATTCCATGGAATAAACGTACCCGAGAGATGGCAATATTCATTGGAAAACTTGGCGCGTTTCGAGATATGATAGCCGATGGTAGAGGACTACAAGGTACAACGACTATGAGAATCCGCGTTCGCTTGGATGTAAACAAAGCACTAAAGCGAGCTCTAAAACTAAAAAGCCCCACGGGTAGCGACTTAGTGCTTACGTTCAAATACGAGAGATTGCCCAACTTTGTTATCTTTGCGGAAAGCTAGGGCACATTAAGGATCTTTGTACGTTGCATGTTCAAGCTGGGGCGGTCATACCGGAGGACGCCTTTCCCTATGGTGCATGGATGAGAACAGGCCTATCAGCTAATGAAGATTATCGGGTCCGGGGAACGATAACCCTGAATGCAAGGTTTCGAAGAGGACTGGCCAATTTTCAGGAGTGTACCAGACCCAAGCCATACTCCGGCGAAGTATCAAACTGCGATCAGTTAATGTTGGAAAGTCTTTGATCCCCAATCCCGTGTGTTCTGGCGATATTTCAGTCAGCCCGGAATCTCGCCCGATTCGGCGAATCGGGGCAGAAGATTTTGACAGTGTTTCCTTTCCCAGAGTCACGGAAGCTATAAGGAAAGATTCTATCCCATTCCATCCAGCAAAACGGTTAGATATGTCCTCCTTAGTTGGGCTTCTTACCCCAAAGCCTGCACAAAACAAGTCCTTATTGTGGAAAACATCGATCCCTTTAACCTTAGGGGCCCCCCAGCTTCTCGACCCATCCCTCCATCCAATCCAACTGACAGCCCGTCTACCTTGCCCTCCGAATCTCCTTCCTCTAAGCCCACTTCGCCAACCTCCTCACACGTCAATATAAGTCCACCCCAAATCTCAGCCCAAATATCTCCCGTACCCAAACACTTTCCCAACCTGCTCCAGTCCCATGCATCACGTCCATGCAACCTAGCCTCCCGACGAACCCAGACAATCATCAACCTTCCCTTCTAAACTCGGGGGTGCCAGCTGCTAGTCTTGACATATCTTTTCCCCTAAAATTCCCCTCACCAAAACCCGTCTCGCTCTCCATCTCACCTCTCACGACCCCAAGGAGAAAAAAGAAACCTCCACTGCCTACTTTCAACACCAAACCCTCCGGATATCTTCGTGCAAACGAAAACAGTTTGATAGCTCTACCCCGTGCGAGGGCGAAAACTCTGGGGCGCGTAAAAAATGCGTCTCTTCCGAGAGTATGGATTTCATGGACATAACCTTTGTAGCGGCGGACCTTGTTGAGCAAGGCCGCCGAGGCCAATGAGTCTCTTATCGTGGAACTGCCGGGGCTTGGGGACTCCCCGGGCAGTTCGGGCTCTCGAAAATCTCATTCGGGAAACTCGTCTCTCGTTGGTTTTTCTCTCCGAAACCAAGTGTAAAAAGCATAAAGTGGATCGCATCAAGGAGAGGTTAAATTTTTTTGGTTTATCAGTTGAGTCCGTTAAGAAGAAAGGTGGTCTGGCTCTTCTTTGGGATAAGTCCATCTCGGTCACTCTTCAAAGTTTTTCGGATTCCCATATTGACGCTACAGTTGATCTTAATAACGGTACTCCAGGGTGGCATCTCACTGGTTTTTATGGAAATCCCGACACGGCTAGAAGAAAGGAATCATGGAGGCTCCTGAGACTACTTAGTATGCAATCCCTTCGCTCGTGGTTGGTCATAGGGGATTTCAACAAAATTCTGGACCATTCGGAGAAGTTAGGGGGACAAAGACGATCAGAATTTCTCATCTCAGACTTTAGGAATGTGCTGCTGGAATGTGATCTTCAGGATTTGGGTTATATTGGTGAGACTTTCACGTGGTGTAACAAGCGAGAACATCCACACACAATCCGCGAACATCTCGATCGAGCGTGTGCCTCCGCGGGTTGGTCGAGTTTATATCCGAATGCGGCAGTGGAGCATCTACACTCCATCCACTCCGATCATGAGCCTATTCCACTTGCATTGGAAGGGTGCTCCCTAAAGAAATTACCAGCTCGTAAACCATTCCGATTTGAAGCAAATTGGTTACGGGCGGATGATTGCCGCGAGGTGCTTCAATCCTTGTGGTCCTCCGCTCCCGAGGGTCCTCCAATTGAGGCTGTCTCAATCAACATAAAGCGTTGTCAAGAAGGTTTTACTCAATGGGGGAGGGTTCAGTTCGGAAACCCACGGAAAATCATAGCTAACTTAGAGGAACAAATTGTGAAACTAAATTCGGGTAGAATAACGGCAGATTCCAAACGGTTGGAACAACAATTACGTAAGGAATTGGAAGAAATGCAGTGTCGTGATAAGATCGCATAGAAACAACAGAGTAAAGTTCATTGGCTTAAGGAGGGTGACCGAAACACGGCATACTTTCACCGGGTTGCATCAAATCGCCGTAAGAATAATCACATTTCCAAAATTAAAAATGAGAGGGGGGAGTGGACTGAGGCAGATGCTGACATTGAAGCTATTATTATCAAGTATTTTTCGGAGTTATTCGAATCTTCTCATCCAAGCTTACAAGATATTGATGCGGCTCTCAATTCTGTTGGGCCTCGGTTCACTGCTGCGATGAATGGCGATCTGCTAGCACCATTCACGGCTCTGGAGGTAAAACAAGCACTTTTTCAAATGTTTCCTTATAAATCCCCCGGTCCTGATGGTTTGCCCCCAATTTTTTATCAGTCCTTTTGGTCCCATTTAGGGGTCGATATCACTGCCTGTGTTTTGGATTTCCTAAACAATCGTGCCTCGAATCCTGGTTTTAATCACACTAATATTGTTTTGATTCCGAAATGCCAATCTTCGGAAACTATGGTCCATTTTAGGCCTATTGCTTTATGTAATGTCATTTGCAAGATAGCTTCTAAGGCTATTGCTAATCGTTTGAAGTTGTTTCTTGATATTATTGTTTCCCCTTCCCAATCGGCATTTATCCCCGGTAGGTTGATAACAGATAACGTCCTTCTCGCCTTCGAGTCAAACCATTTCCTAAAAAACAAGATCAAAGGTGAAATGGGATTTATGGGGATTAAACTCGATATGAGCAAGGCTTATGACCGAGTAGAATGGCAATTCCTTGAGCGTACCCTTCTTAAACTTGGCATACATCCACAATTTGTCGGGTTGATTATGTTATGTGTCACTTCGGTTACATATTCCTTGTGTTGGGTGGAAGAGTGTTTGGCTTTCTTTGGCCGGAACGGGGTCTCCGTCAGGGAGACCCTTTATCACCTTATTTGTTTCTTTTGTGCGCAGAAGTTTTTAGTTGCTTACTGCAGGTTAAGGAAAGCAGGAGGGAGATTATAGGAGTGGCGGTGGCCCGAGGCGCGCCTCGAATTTCACATCTGTTCTTTGCGAATGACACACTAATCTTTAGTCAAGCCACCCCAGAAGCCATGAACCATATTCTCAGTGTGATCGAGGAATATGGGAGAACCTCAGGACAATTGATCAACGCGAACAAATCTTCCATCGTTTTTAGCCGCAACTTGGATCCTTCTTTGAAGTCGGCTCTTGCATCTATTGGCCAATGGCGAATTGAGACTCAGTTCGATAAATATTTGGGCTTGCCAGGAAGAATAAGAAAGAAGTTTTTGCATCGCTCAAGGATCGAGTGTAGAACCGTACTCAAGGATGGCAATCGAGGACCCTATCACAAGCGGGAAAGGAGGTGCTTATAAAATCAGTTTTGCAAGCTATCCCGACATACTTTATGTCGTGCTTTCGAATACCGGATCAAATTCTACATGAATTGGAAAGGTTGTACGCAAATTTCTTGTGGCATAACAAAGATCAACGGAAGATTCACTGGATTGCATGGTCCAAGCTTTGCGTTAGTAAGGAAGATGGTGGGATGGGGTTCAGAAGTTTGCGACAGTTTAATGATTCTTCTTTTGGCCAAACAACTCTGGTGTATCACCACGAAACCTCACACTCTACTCAGTCAGGTTTTGACAGCTAAGTATGGAAGAGCAGACGGTAGGCTCCCTTGGAAGCTCGGAGGTAATCCGTCGGCTACCTGGCGGAGTATCCTACAAGCATATGGGATTTTTGAGGCGGGAACAAGGTGGAGGATAGGTTCAGGGCAGTCCGTAAAGATATGGGATGATAAATGGGTGCCCCGTCCAACTTCTTTCCGAATCATCTCCCCCCGTTGCATTGGACTGGACCAAGCCCCTGTTGCAACACTTATAGATCAACATACGGGTTTTTGGAAAGAAGAACTGATCCGAAATTCTTTTTTGGAATTGGATGTCGAACAGATTTTATCCATCCCCCTGGGACACACAAACTGTGATGATTTGCTCGTTTGGGGTTTTTTCGGTTAAAGTGCGTACCATGTGGCCAATTCTCTTGCTACAGCTAACCAGCCGGGTTCACAGGCTGCGACTGCTTCGTGGAGATTCTTGTGGGCGCTCAGGATTCCTAATAGAGTCAAGGTCACCACTTGGCGAATTTGTCACGATGCTATCCCGTCGTCGGCTAACCTTTCGCAGCGACAAGTTCCGGTGGATGAAGGGTGCTCCTCCTGCGGGGACGATACCGAAAATTCTCATCATATCTTCTTTGTCTGTCCCCTGGCACGCCAATCCTGGGCACTGTCAAATATTCCTTGGAGGGGAATTGATCAGTGGACCTCTAATGCTGAACACTGGATCCGGGATGTGCACGCCAAACTGGACCGGTGCAATTTTTCTTTGTTCCTCATGATCCTGTCCAACTTATGGTTTGCCCGTAACAAAAAACGAATGGAAAATCTTGAAACCTCTCCTCTTGAGGTGGTCCAGGTAGCTCATAGCCAATTGCACTCCTTCTTAGAGGCAAACAATCTTGAGCAACTACCGATCCGGGATGATTCTGCCCCCCATCTTTCTTCCTGGATGTGCCCTCCTCAAGACATGGTTAAACTTAACTTTGATGGGGCAGTGTTTAAGGGCGCTGATAATTCGATCGGGTTAGGGGTCATTGCACGTGATTGTAGTGGTCAATGCTTAGCTTGGGGTTCGAAACGATTGAGGGTTCAGGGTGAGGCACTGTTCGCGGAAGCAATGGCAGCTAACGAAGCTCTTTTATTAGCCCTTTCTAGTGGTTGGTCAAAAATTATTATTGAGGGGGATTGCCTGAGTCTCATACGCACGCTAGCCAACAGAGACAAAGATTACTTACCGATTGGAAACATTGTCCAACGAATTCAACGCTTGAGTTTAGAATTCTCACTGGTGAAATTTTCGTTCATTCGCCGGGCTGGGAATTCAGCGGCTCATTTATTGGCTCGTCATTCCACCTTTGAGGGGCATGCACCGTACGTGATACCGGAGTTTGTTCGCCATGTAATAGAGGCTGAAGCCTCCTTTTCTTAGTGCTTTGGGCTCTCTTTTCAAAAAAAAAAGTGTTAACTCTTCATTAATGATGTAAGGAATAAATGTTATGCTTTCACTTTTCACGAATATATATTAATGTTCTGGCAATACTTATCCAACCCACCTGATATAGGCACAATGTAATAAAATTATGTCATTCCAATTAAGATGACATATGTAATGTGAACATATTTGTGCAAGAAGTACTAGATTGTTGTTCTGTTTTAGAAGCGTAACACACATTTCTACAGACGTACAGAGCACAGTCACAATGTGGGATGTGGAATGAGGTCTCCCACGTCACAGTAGAGGCAAACAAAAAGATCAATGGGCTTTTACGTCATTGATAAAATGAAAACATTTAGGCTAAATGAAAAGGTTTCAAATTCTATAAGTTTCACGAATGTCAATATTAGTGTGTTGAGTAACAATTTATTTTATTGTATTCATCTATTTTAATTTGAGAGTATCGGTGATATTTTATAATTAATTAGCCCTCTTCCCAATCGATCCAAACTGTTGGGCTTTTATTTATATGTTATAACAAATTTTATCAGGTAGAAAATAAATAGATAAAATGAATATATTTTTTTATTGAACATAAATTTCTAAAATTACGTAGTAGAAAAAAAATTGATCAATTAGTATATTCAAGAATTCAATTGATAACATAATATATTTCATCCAAAATAAGATTTTGGTATAATTATCTAATAGGATTTTTTAAAAAAAATTAATAAATAGAAATAAGTCATTAATAAATAATTCTAATATTTTAAAATTAAAGTAATTGATAAAAATTATAAATAGGACATCTTAAATACAAAAATTAGCATTTGAATTGAATTAAATTGTAACACATCTTATCTTAAATCATAGATACGTGTTGGATTCTTTTGACGGTTATGAACAACTATATACTTATAAAAATTAAAAATTGAAACTACTATAATTGTATACATATCATGATAAAGTTTGGTGAGGCTATTCATGTGTGCACACAGGCGACGCGTATGCACTATTTCTTTATTATCACAAGCATCGGTATGCACTAATTCTAAAAAATTAGAATTCCTAGTTACAGACTTAAAGGGTTTTCTAGTTGATTTGGCTTGAGCACAAATTTCACATTTTATAGTGTCACTGAAACTATATTCGGGAATCAAATTAAATTGAGACATTCTTTTTATCATTTTCTTGTTAGCATGTTCTAACCTATAATGCCAAATATTATTCAAGTCACAAACATAAGAAGAATTCAAGCCACATACATAAGAAGAATACATGAAATTCTCATTAATAGTGCTTAGAAGATACATCTTGTCCTTAGCATAATCTTTACCAATAAAGGTCCCATTCTTGGCTAGGATCACTTTATCTATTTCAAACGTCACTCGGATTCCATGATGGCTTAATAAGGAAATTGAAATCAGGCTCTTTCTAATGTCTGGCTCATGAAGCACGTTTTTCAAAGATAAGAGTTTTTCCCGAAGACAATTGCACATCCACCGAACCGCAACCCACTATTTTGCTTATTGCAGAGTTTCCTATATAGAGCTTGTTGTCCTCCTCCACTTTATTATATGTTTTAAAAGAATTTCTACATGGTCTCACATGACATGTAGCTCCCGAACCAACCACCATCCTGCATTAGAATCAACCAAAAAAGCCTCGAAAATCATAACCTCAACAACGTTGTTACTTTCATTGGGAAGCTTTAGCCTCTTTCGGAATCGACATTGTACAGCAAGGTGATTAGTCTTCCCACAAACATTTACCCCTTTTGAACCCTGGTTTTGATACTTTACCCCTTTTGAAACCAGGCTTGAAGTTACCCTTTTTCTTTTTCTTATAAGCTATCTTAGAACCATTGAAAACATTGCTAGGAGTAGATGTATCAACTGAATGCACTTTATTAGATGTAAAATTGGAACCTCTTGGTTTTGATCTCCCTCTAATTTATCAGGCGCGCGCTCTTGTTCCTCTATTTGAAGATGTTGAAGAAGTTCCTCCAGGGATTGTTGCTAACGCTTATGTTTCAACATCTTCCGATTGTCTTTCCATGAAGGCAGCAACTTGCCAATGATCGTTGAAACTTGAAAATTTTTAGTCATTAGTTCTCCAACTGCGGCGATTTCTAGAGCAATTCAAACCATCTCTTGAACTTGTTCAAGAATCAGCTTATCGTCCACCATCTTGAATTCGACATACTTGTTGATCAAGTATGCTCGATGCCCAGCATCTTCGGTAGAGTTTCTTGCTATAAGTACAGTCCACAACTGCAATGCCGTTGAATAGTGCCAAAATAAATCAAATAGCCATTGACCATTGCCCCTAAGATTTTGCCTCTACAAATATAATCGTCCTCCAACCATTTGACTTGCTCTTGAGAGTAGAAACCATCCTCATTGCTTGATTGTGGATACAGTACATGAAGAACAAAAGCAACACTTTGTATAGTCAAGCAAAAATAAATCCTTTGAAGCCATCGATTGACATTCGGACCGTCAAAACGCTGCAACTTTTCAACTTCTTGAATAGGCATCTTCATCATGTTAGGAGTAGTCATTCTAAATTGTTGTTCTTAACTTAAATGCTATGTTATTAAGTTCTTCTTTACCTTCTAATCTTTGGGGGAGGAGAGTTATTGACTGCTAATCATATTTACAATAGAATCTGGCATAAAGGCTTTGATAAAACTCCATATGAACTATGGAAAAATAGAGCTCCTAATTTAGAGTATTTTAGAACATGGGGTTGTATTGTTTATGCTTTAGATACCTCTTTAAAGAGAAGCAAACTAGGCCCTAAAGGGATTAAATCAATTTTTATTGGTTATGCTAATAGTAGTAAAGCATATAGATTTTTAGATTTAAAAAAATAATATTGCTTTTGAAACAACTTCTGCCGAATTTTTTGAAGATAAAACCATTAAAGATGCTAAGTCATTTTATCTATTTCAAACGTCACTCGGATTCCATGATGGCTTAATAAGAATAACAATAATAGCAATACGAATAATAAGAATAATAATAATAATAATAATAACAATAAAAATAATAACAATAACAATAATAACAATAAAATTAATAAGAATAACAATAATAAGAATAACAATAACAATAACAATAACAACAATAACAATAACAATAACAACAACAACAACAACAACAATAATAATAAGAAGAATAAGAAGAATAAGAATAACAATAACAACAAGAATAACAATAACAATAAGAAGAAGAAGAAGAAGAAGAATAACAATAATAATAATAGCAGTAGTAGTAGTAGGAGTAGTACTAGTAGTAGTAATAGTAGTAGTAGTAGTAGTAGTAATGATAATAGTTCTCACGATATTGGTGAAACTAGTGAACCAAGTTTAAGAAGTAGTAAAAGAATGAGAAGAGAAAAAAGATTTTGGGCCCAACATGATCTTGTATAATGTAGAAGAACCTAGAGATTTTAGAGAAGCTATGTCTTTGCCTGATGTTAAGAATTGGAAAGATGCCATGGATGATGAGATTAAGTCGGTATTAGATAAAAATACATGGACTTTAACTAGTTTGCCTCCTAGTACTAAAACATTAGGAACTAAATGGGAATTGATAAAGAAACTTAAGATTGATGGTTCTATTGATAAATATAAAGCTAGACTAGTTGGTAAAGGTTTTAAACAAAGGAAGGGGTAGATTACTTTGAGACATTTTCTCCCATTATAAAGTTGACATTTATAAGAATTATGTTTGCCATAGCCTTAATATATAACTTAGAAGTACACCAAATGGATGTAAAAACCGCATTTTTAAATGGCGATTTAGATGAAGAGATATACATTGAATTGCATGAAGGTTATGTCGTAGAAGGATCAGAGGATGCAGTGTGTAAACTTAATAAATATTTATATGGACTTAAACAAGCTCCTAGGCAATGGAATATAAAGTTTAGAGAAGAAATTAAAAAGTTTGGTTTTAAGAGTAAGAACGTTGATGATTGTGTATTTAATAAAGGTGTTGGTAGTACTTCTATAGTAATTACTCTTTATGTTGATGACTTTTTAATATTTTCTTCTAGTTTAGAATTAATCAATGAAACAAAGGATTATATATTGCTCATGTTTTTTAAGTTAAGGACATGGGGCCTGTTGATGTTATATTAGATGTAAGAGTTATTACGAATAATGGGAAGTTCAGTTTATCACAATCACACTGAATTACAAAAATTCTAAAGAAATTCAATAGATATAAGTCTAATCCTAGTAATACTCCGTTAGATCCTCATCATAAACTTTTGCCAAATGATGGTGAACCTGTAGCTCAAAGTGAGTATGCGAAAGTAATAGGAAGTTTAATATATTTGGTGAATTGCACAGGGCCTGATATAGCCTTTGCAGTTGTGAAACTAAGCAGATTCACCCACAATCCCAGCTATGAGCATTGGAAAGAGATAGGATCTTGAGATATTTAAAAAGTACTGCTAGCTATTCTTCACATTATTCTAGTATTGGTTCTTCTTTAGAATGTTGTAGTGATGCAGATTGGGCTTCTGGAAAAGTTGACTCAAAGTCTATTGGAGGGTGGTTGTTTACACTTGGTGGTGCTACCGTAGCTTGGTCGTCAAAGAAACAAACGCGTATAGCAATGTCTTCAATGGAATCTGAGTACATGACTATGTCATTAGCAAGTAAGGATATAGTTTGGATGAGAAGGTTCCTAAGACATATACCATTCATCGAAGGACCAGTGCAGTCCGTTACCATATATTGCGACAATAAAGCCGCTATCCACTTGGCGAAAAACAAGAGATTTACAAGTAAGTTGAAACATATTTCCAGACAATATCACTATATTAGAAAATTAGTGAAAAAGGGAAAAGTCGTGTTGGAATATTTATCAACTGATGAGATGCTAGCAGACCCACTTACGAAAGCGCTTTCAGGGGAACGACTTTATAAAACCTCGGGGGCAATGGGATTAATACTAGTGTAAGGCGGGATAGCCAAAGTTGTAGCCTACTTTTATTAAGATATTTGTATAATATCTTTTAAAAGTTCAAGGGAAATTTAACTTTAGGTTAATCCAAAGAAAAGGAAACTAGGATACTTTTCGAGTACATCAATTTTTTGTTAAATTCCATTTCTATGAGGTGATGTACTTTTGCCTTTCACGTAAATTTGAGGGTTGGACAATTTCTCCTTAACATGCTTATAGGTTTATTTATAGTTGGACTGTGTGAAAGCACTCTTGATAAGCATGCCTATACGAGTGGAAGAAGTTAGGGTTGCTTCAATGGATTTTTACCGGTGATGACCTAAACCACTCATGAAAATAGGATCAACGCATGACCTCTAATGTGCGGCTTGTAAATTACCATCACCCGAATTTGCTAGAACTCAATATCTCAGGCAATTCTTTGATTAGATCAAGGTTTAATCCTCTTACTCAAAGAACCTGATATATTAAGTTTCTCTATAGGTTCAAGGGTACTCCACTTATAGATATCCATGTTTTAATTATACGTTGACGTTTATTAATATATTATAGTCTCTCTTTTATTTATATGTATATATAATATTTTGGAAATGGCGGGGGATTGTTAGAAATTCTTTCCAAAATATCTCAAATAATTATATAATTTTAAGTTTTCTTTTTAGTTTATTTTTATATTTTATGTTTATATTTCTTCTTTACTTTTATTTAAGTAATTTTATTTAAACGTTTAAATGGTAGTTAACTTTGAATTTAAATTTTAAACTGATCACTTGTCTTAACAAGATATCAATTGCACTTTTTCATCAAAGTGCATCTCTTCAAGGGCACCGTCTCACTTGACGGACACCATTTCATGGTTTAACTGTTGGAGTTCCCGTCTATATATACACATGCTTTGGAGACAAAAACAATAACGTGCACTGTTTTCTTTTCTATCTTTCCTCATTTTTCCAATTCTTCTTCTATTATTGCTCAAGTACCAATTTTATTTTCATACTCAATATTGTTATATTTTTATTTTACAATTTCATAAACGGGTGTAGGTGTATCTATTCTTTAAGAGTGCAGTCTATTGAATAGAATTAGTGTTTGGGCTTGTATCCTGGAAACAATCAATTTCCAAGAAGACATCTGCATAGTGCGGAAATTGTTGTTCTTAAAGAAGTACCTTAAGTGGTGTGCATAGTCCTATTCGATTTTATTGCAGGTTTCACTATGTAAGTTAAATTCCTATGTGCACACTTGGATGGCCATGCGTTTACTTGTATGATTTCAAATTTTTAAGTTGTATATATACTAATTATACGTGGTAAGTGTCTTTTATATATGTATTTTAAAGCATGTATTAGCTATGTTTTGGTGCCTTTAGTATTTTTGTATGGCATTATATTTTTTTTTTCTCTTTCTTCTCTCATTTTTGTTCGCGTGTTTTTTCATTTATTTTTTTTCCTCCTCTCTCTCTTATATTCCTTCTCCTCTTCATTTTTCCTAATTATTTTGTTCTTTTTTCTTTTCTTTTCTAACCAACAATTTTGATAAGCTTATAATGTGTGCAATTTCTTGGGTAAACTACGTAGGTTTTATTTGATTTTTAGTAAGAGTTTTAAATTCTTTGTATGAAATTTGTGCTATTTATAATAAAACCTTAATTTGATCAAATTAAAGTGTGTTGCACCTTTAAATCACATATTGTTCAAGGTTTTGATGCCTAAATTTACCCACAAGAGTTTCATGATGTTATATTAGGAAATCGGGACCGAAATCAAGCTGAGAAAGTGCCATGTATACCAAGACGGCCAATGCCGTAGCAAATTCAAGAAACCGTCTCGATCAAGGCAGTACGAACAAAAATGGTTCGAATCGGGACGGCTTAAGCCTTCTGGCCAAACGAGACCGTCCCGATGCGTGCAGAAAAAATGGAAACCGATCGAATCGGGACGGCTTAAGCCGTTCCGGCAGGTGAAACCGTCCTGATCGAATCGAGACGGCTTAGGCCGTCCCATGCAGCGCGGCCGTCCTGATTTGTCCAGAAATGGGGATTTATATTCGAAATAGGACGGCTTAAGCCGTCCTGACGGTGAAGCCGTCTTGTCCCGTCCAGTAGGTGGTAAAAGCCTTCGATTTTGGACGGCTTATGCCGTCCCACCAGGTGAAGCCGTCCCGATTCAATCCATCCAAAAGATAGAAACCTTTTTCTTAGGGTTTTGACATCAGCAGCCCTACACCTATTTAAGGGACGTCTTATGCACTAAATAAGGGACTTGGAGCTGAGAATTGAAGGAGAATTCAAGGAGAACTCAAGGGAAAAGGTTTTTAGGGTGACAATTCAAAAGCCAAGCTCCTCCATCCATCAAGTTGATCGTCACAAGCCGAGTTTGCTTATGTTTTCTTTTACTTTCATTATGTTCTTGTTTTGTTTTCTTTTAGTTATGTCTAGCTAATTAAATCATAGGGTTCTAGGCTAGTTGTTGATGAAACCCTTGTGATTTTTGTTGAATCTCTTTGATTTTTATTTTACGTACTTCCTATCTATAATTCAAGATTTTTATTACTTGTGAATTTTTGGCCAATCTTTACAAGCTTTGAGATTTTATATTCGACTACGAAAGGGTGTGTATAAAATCTGACTATTTGTGTTATAGACATAGGGGAAGTATAGATTAGAAATAATCGTGCCCTTATGCAATCGGTTAGATTAATTTGCAAGGACTTTTTAACTAACACAACTCTTGTGTGTAATGGGCCAAGGGATCCGTATGTGATCACGAAAGTAGACACATAGCATTCCTCGGCACGCTTGTTTTACTTGCGAAAGGAGATTACAAATATTTTCGTGAGTTGGATTGTGGGAAAGTGTATTAATTAAAATCAATGGAAGTTTAATTGATCACAAGGGGGGATTCAATCAATGATGCATAGGCCCTAGCTAGTTTTTATTGATTTATTTGCTTTGATTTAGTTGTTTGTTTTTATTTCATCTTATCCGGATAAATTTTCGAAGCTTAAACAATAGAAAAATTATACGTTTGGCGCTTGGTAGACCTTTCCTCGTGGGAACGATACTCTTACTTTCACTTTATTACTTGAGCGATCCGTACACTTGCGGAAAATACGCAACAAATTTCATCTTACTTTAAATTGAATTTGTTTCTCTTAAAGTCCATAATTAAATTAAATTTTATTTTTATTTTGTATACATGCACTAAATGTGTCTAGTCTACTAATATTATTTATATATGTATTTATATGTGTATATTTATATACAAGTATTAAATCTTGATCCGTGATGGATTAAATCGTATATTTTTATATACATTATTTATGTATGGGAATGTTTATTGGCACTCTAAAATTGTTATTGATAATCCATCTTTATTTTTTGCATTGAAAAATTGACTAAATTGCCCATTCATCTTTAGAACACTATTTTTATTAATTTCAATTGCATAACTTTGTCTTTATTGTTATTCATTTTCACATTTTGGTTATAAAAAACACACGAGATCACAACCTTAATGTAAACTCTTTAATTTTTTTGTTTTATTCTTCTTTTTGGTCCCACTTAATGCAAAATATATATTACTAACAAAAATTTTCAAGTCATACATGAAACTTCTAGGATATATACAAAACTATGAAATAAAAGAACCTAAGATAAATTTATAAAAAAGTTGGGTGATTAAAAAAAGCAAAAGATATTGTATAATTCTAATGATATTCAAATATACAAAATATTAGGTAAAAAGAAATAAATTGTATATCCCCACTAATTCTATTTCTCCTCAACATTATCTAACTTCCAATAAACAAAAAGTCTTGCATAATAATAATAATAACAATAATAATAATAATAATAATAATATTAGAAAAATAAAAAGAAAAAGAAAAAGAAAAGAAAGATTTCATGACTACAATTTTTAAGGCATGATATCCCAATCAAAGTTTGCATCAACTTGCTTGCTTCATATATTATTCCTACAACAATATATATCAGTATTAATAGAACAATTTGCACATCAAGGGAAAAATTATATTACATAAATGTATGTATGTTGAAATTAAAGTGTGAGTAAAAAATTTAATGAAATAATATAAAAAGTATGAAAAAGAAATAAATACATTTGTTGCTATTAGATTGGTTGTAAGAAGGTAGATATCTTAAATTTACTCGATTCCCTTAGTATTCACAAGCTTTATTTTCTCCTCCAACTCAAAAATCATTATTAAATCTTCTAAAATATTAGTTGATTGCCTCCATTTTCAAGTAACTAAAATTAATATGATAAAAAAAGTAAAAAAATATAATGTAAAATATGGGCAAAATATTGCACAAAAGACAACAATATTACAAAAAAAAAAAATTGTCAGGTCAACATCAAAATAAGAAATTGAATAATAATTTTGAAGTTATTGTCACCAAAGCCAAAAAGAAGATGACAAATAATAGTATTCTTAAATGCATAAAAATGAATAATAGACTATTAGTGCTTTTCGTCAAATAAATCAAACTAAATTAATATTTAAAAATTAAAAGGGTATACTGACCAATTGATAAAAATTATAAAATGAGAGGGAGTGCCAATAACAATTCCCTTTATGTATATTTTATAAAGATTGAAGTAATAGATGTAGATCATTTGTGAAATCAAATAAGATATAAGTCATTGATTTATATATTGGACAAGATTTTTTTAATTTTTTTTTGGTCTTAGTATTAGACAAATTTAATCGTTATATAAATAGGACATAAGTGTCTTTCCATAGTATTAATTGAAAATTTTTTCTATTACATGTGGAGATATTTTAGCTATAATATTTAATTGCATGCGTCAATATAAATTTTCTTCCATTTATACTTTAGTTACGATAAATAATCAGTTTTCTTTGTATTATAATTTCACAATTATTTTTCCTATTATTCTAATTTATTTTAGATGTATGGCCTCATTAATCATTTGATTTATATCATTTAATAAAGTTTGATCATTTCATTTTGATACTGAATATAATTATAATTTGCTTTAATGGTGATTTTTTTTAAAAATAAAAATAAAAACGTATGTTATGGCATCAAGTAATATCTGCAATTACAAAATTCACTGCAAATAATTAAAAAAAACAAAACACTAGAGACTACATTGATGCATAAATTGAAAACATTATATTTTGTCGGAAAAATTACACTGACCACTCCTGAGTTTTGGCTGATTTACGAAAAACCCCCTATTTTTTAAAAAATTACCAAAAACCCCCTAAGGTTTCAAAAATATTACAAACTTATTCGAATTTTCGAAAATACCCCTTCCCCTTTTTTGGGTGATTTACATTGACCACCTTGAGATTAGGCTAATTTACGAGAAACCCCCTGTGGTTTCAAAATTTATCAAAAATCCCCTAAGGTTATACTAATATTACAACTAGCACCTACTTAGGTTGAGTTATCAATAATATTAATTCTTTTTTGTTTCCCTTTGTAATATTGTTATCATAAAATTTTCATTTAATAGATTTGGAAAAAAAATATGATTACTTATTCAAATAAATATTTCGAATTTAATGTTATGAATTTATACTAAATATACGTAATATGTGCTAAATTTATGTTTGAGAAAAATATAATTATATGCATCGTACATATCCATTATGTGAAATGAGAAATATAAACATTGATTGAAATAAAAAATTAAAATTAAATAATGCACTTGAAAACTTTATTTAGCTTGAGGACTCTAACTCATTTCTCTTAAAATTTACTCCGTATTAGCGATAATATAACATGCTTGATGTGTTGGTAGATACCTTTAATGCATTAAATTCAGAATATTTATTTGAATAAATAATCACATTTGTTTTTCAAATCTATTACATGAAAAATTTATGATAACAATATTACAGAGGGGAAAAAAAGATTTAATATTATTAATAAGTCAACCTGAGTAGGTGCTAGTTGTAATATTGGTATTACTTCGGGGGGTTTTTGGTAATTTTTGAAACTATAGGGGGTTTTTCGTAAATTAACCCAATCTCAGGGTGGTGAGTATAAATCACCCAAAAAAAGGGAAGGGGTATTTTCAAAAATTCAAATAAGTTTGTAATATTTTTGAAACCTCAGGGAATTTTTGATAATTTTTTAAAAAGTCGGGGGTTTTTCGTAAATTAGCCAAACCTCAGGGGTAGTTAGCGTAATTCGCCCTATTTTGCCTCCTTACAATTTATAAAAGATAACACACAACTCCAATTGATTTGAATCCTTGCAAAATCGCCCCAGGGGCATATTAGTCACTCCTTAACTTCGGACAGGTAGAACATGTATAAACTATACTAAGATCTGAGTTTGAAATCGAATACCTCAAAAAGCAAGTAATGTGAGAAAAAGATCAATAAAGATCTTCTTTACTTTTCCAAGCGAGCTGTATATTCAAAAATTTCACGTGTAAGTATAACTATTTGCTTTGAAACTTTTTGCTTGTGAATTCGCATTGTGCAGAATGCCCATAGCCTATTTCTCATTGCATTTGAGAACGACTCGTCCACTAACAAAACAATATTATAGTCAACTCAAGGTCGAAGGATTGTTTTGCATTCCGCGTGAAAAAAAACAAAAAACATTTTTTTCTTGGTATTAGAATTCTTGCTTACATTTAGGGGGTAAATATTTGCTCTATGAATTGATATCTTTTTATTTGTTCGTGAATTGTTATTGGCCTGCACCCTTGAGAAACTTGTATTATTTGAGGGGTGAATTACAGGTACACAATCTGAAATTTAGTGAAATTAAAATTTAACCTATAATTTTTGATAAATTACAATAATCCCGTTAAGGTATGTTCTATCTAACAAAGAAATCCCATTGTTTGGATGTTTTTAGAATTCTGTTAATTTTTTTTATTTGAAATTCCAAAATTAACCCTTTTTGCGGCTTAACACGTGATCATTAATGTATGTCCTATTTTTTTAAGAAAAATGATATTGTTATAATATAAATACATTGAGAATATTTTAATTTTTTTAAAGGAATATTATGATTGAATGAAACTAATGAAATTGATCACTTTATTATATTATTATTACATATATCACACTAATACTTTTGAAGGTTATTTTATTTTTTATATTATTAATAAAGCATTAAGAGGGTCTAATAACCACATTGGTCTCTTTTGACCTTTTTTGGTATCTCTACTTTATTTATATTCTATTTACTCTCTCTTCTCCCACTATTAACGTATTTTTAGTTTATTATTTTTTTCATTCTCTTTCCTCTGTCAATATAAATATTTTTCATATCTCTTTTATTTTTATTTTTTTAATTTCTTATTTCTTCTTTATTTATTAATCTTATAATTCTATCTTTATTTTAAACTATTTTACAATACATTTAATGAAATACATAAAGTACCTCTTAATAAAAAATCCAAAAACGTTTCAACGCGACGCTGACTTGGAATTTGAGGGATTATTAAGTAATTTAAGTCCCCAAGCACAATTGAGTGCACAACTGCCAAAAAAAAACAAAACAAAAGACAGAGACAGAGACAGAGACAGAGAGAAGATTTTCATTGACCTCTCTCTGTAAATATGGTTTTAAATATTTCCGATAATAAGCAAAGAACATTAGGATCTCACTTAATACACATTTCAATTTGGGAAGATGGAGTGGTTTAGGGTGGTGCTTTTTGTCATACTCACATTGCTTGCTTTTCCAATTATAATTCAAGCAAGAATTCTATTATCAGGTAAGGTATCCATGACATGGATCTTCAGTCATGTACATGTACTGCATTTAATTCTGAAGCCAGATCGTTACGTTCATATATATATATACCTTTTTATAAAATATCAGCACAGTTTACCTATTATTTGGTGTCTTTAGTTTGATTTTTCTCTTTTCTTTTCTTTTTTTTTCTCTTTCCTCTCTCATATTTCTTTCACTTTCTCTCTCCTTTTTTTCCACATGATATGTTATTTCTTTTTATTTTCTTCTCTTCATCTTCTCTCATATATTTATTTTCATTATTTAGTTTACTTAATTTTTATTTATTTTTTAATAATAAAATTTATTTTTCAGTTAGCTTTTTTGTTTTTACTCATTTTTTATTTTTTATAATATATAAAATTAATAAATTTATCAAGCATGAAATTAAATAATATTTCATATATTTTTATTTTACACACGCATAGAGTGTGTTGCACCCATTAGTATATTATGAATGACACACCAAACTAATAGAATAACTTGTTCCTTTTTTTTCTTTTAAATATTACTAAGATAAGATGAGTTACAAGTCTCATACTGAAAGGTTTGTTTATTTGCTGATGAGACTTAGTTTAACTCACGAAACCGAAACCTTAAAATTATAAGATTTTGTGTTCGATTCTCATCAAATCATGTCGGTTTATATTCTACTTCATTGTAGTGTTTATTCTACGATTACAGTACTTTGGTCATTGATTGATCTAATAATTTATTGATGTTGATGATGCACTTCATAATGATTGATATTCATGTCATTACAAGAAAAAGTAATATTATTGACAAGATTTAAAAGTACAATATAAAAGTTATCACAAATCATGTGATGAATATTAATTCAGTTAATAAGCAATCAATAAAGTTCATGGATACGTAGTGTTGTGTAATACCGATCACTTATCAGTCATAAATTTGTATCGGTCACTAATCAGTTACTCGTGGTGACTGATCATTCGATTACTAATTGTTGGCAAATGAGATGGGGTCACAAATCCTTTACAAATCTGTCAAGTTTTAATTCATCACTATACAGCCACATTTTGTGATACTACAAGAAAACGCGCTATTTTCGACGGAATTTCAAAAAAATTAAAAAATAATAAATTTTGAAATTTTCGGCGGATTTTCCTCCAAAAAATAAAAAAAATAAAAAATTACTAAAATTTAAAATTTTCGACAGAATTTTCCGCCGAAAAATTAAAAGAAATAAAAATTATTAAAATTAAATTTCTTTTTAAATATTAATTATTTTTTGCCGGTATTCCACCGATAATCCGCCAAAAAGTTTTCAGCGGACATATTCCGTCGAAAAATGAAAAGTGATGAGGGTTTTTTTGACAGATAATATCCCCCGAAAATTACATTTTTCGCCAAAAATCCTCCGAAAATTCCGCCGAAATTACAGTATTTTCTTGTAGTATGACTAATATTGTGGTAACTATTCAGTTACTATTAGAATTAAGTCACATATTTGTCACAAATTTGTTTACTTGTCATTTTTCACTAATGAGTGACTACTTGTGACAGATACATAGTTACAAATCCTTTACAAATTTAGAAATGATTAATTGATCACATTACTTATATAATTACATCAACATGAACGCTTATTTAATTCAAAAAAATAATTATAATTGAAAAAATATTAAACTTTTGAAGCCATTAATAAATACACTACAAAAAAATGTATTTTTTGTGACTAAATATTTGTGAGGAGATTTGATTTTGTCACATAAACATACCATAATGTGACAAATTATAATTTCGTCACATTAAATTGTGTTTTTTAAAACAAATTGAAGTTTCCTCACAATAACTATGACTAATGTGAGGAAATATAATTTTCATCACGAAAAATAATTTTTTTTCATCACAACAAGTTAACAACATGATGCTATAAAAAATTTACTCACAAAAAATCTAATTAATATTTTTCCTAATTTCCTAAAAAAATTAAATGAATAAATTTTATAAAAAGAATTTCTCAAAAAATATCAACTGAACATTTTTCATGATATTCCAAAAAATTTAAACGAATCAAAAGAAACCCCAAATACAATTTTGTTTGTTATTTTGAAATTTTTAGGTATTTTTATAGTGATTAAAAAATCAAAAAAATATTAAAATAAATAAATTTAAAAAATACAAAAGTTAATAAAATTTGTTCTCATAATTTAATATATATATATAGTCACTCATAATATTGATCATCTATCACCTATAATCTTAGTTAAATATCAGACATGTATTAAACATGTTATATTACAAGTACAAATATTATTCGTTGAGTTCAGAATATATATGAAAAATAAAAGTTTTTTTTAATTATTTATACGTACGGGTACTACGTGGGTATAGTACGTGTTTTGACTAATAGAACTTATAATTTTTTGAATTTATTTAATCAATACATAATTAATTAATAAATTAAGGTAACAAATAAATAAGAATAATAAAATAACCAAACCATCAAGTAAATTACAATTGGCATAGTGGTTGCACTTCAATGAATTATACTCAAGGTTGGGGTTCGAATCCCTCCGAATGCGCATCTCATGCGATACTGTTGGGGTCAGCGGAGGTTGGGGGTTTCAATCCGCAGGAGTAAAAATAAAATACCCCTACTAAAAACACATTTTTTGTGAGGAAAAAATAATTCGTCACATATGTTTTTTGTGACGAAACAAAAAATTCCCCACAATAACCTTATGGCTGGGCCATTTTGTGAGGAAACTGTGACGAGTTTTTTTGGTCACAAAAACTTTTTGTGATGAAATTTTGATTTTTTGTGAGAAATATTTTCATCACAGTAAATCAATATTTTTGTAGTGATACTTATAATTTGTCTATGAGAAACTAATGAATACTCTATTTGGCTAAGATATCTATTTGAGAATTAATAATTTCGTGAGATATCGGATATCTCACCACCTATAAAAAGTATGGACCAATTAATTTCTAAGTTAATTAACTTGTCATGAATAACTTTTGAATTAAATGTTTGTAATTAGTCAATTTTATAATTCTTTTTGATTCTTTAAACAAACATCAAATAATTACTTTATCAATTTTAAGTTACAATTAAATAATAGTTATATCTTATAAAAGTGAAAAAATAAATTATAAATAAGAACTATTTTAATATAAATTTTAGTTACGAATTAATTTTTTTTACTGTTGATGATGTAAATTAAGTAATCCTTTTAATATCAATTCAAACCTTTTCTATTATTAACATAATTTAATAGTATTTCATTTTGCAATTGTGCATGATGATTTCAAATAAATAGATGCAACTTTTCACTTCACGTGCTTTGGATACATATTTTAAATTTATTTATTAATTAATATGTGAATGATTCAACAAAGACAGAGATTCAAAAGCACAAAGAAAAAAAAAAGGAAAAATGGGAAAAGGAAATGGTGTACACATAAATTTTACACAAGGCAAACATTTTTAAGTTTGTGAGTGTATTTTATTTACTTAATAACAATATGTAGTCCTATGATTTAGGAAGCGTAAAAAAGATAAAAATATTTTTTAAAGAAAATATAGAACTTAAGTAAAAGAAAAAAAAAGTATTTTTTTGCATTTCGGATTTGTGAATACAGTTATAATACATGTAATTGAATATTATTAAAAATTGAATTACAAATTATTTGAATTTTAAAATTTTATTTATATATATATATGAGAGAATGAGCGAGCGAGAGAGAGAGAGAGAGAGAGAGAGAGAGAGAGAGTCATTGATAATAATATAATTTGACCATTTATCACTTATATAATTAATTAAATCATTTTGTCAAATTTTCTAATTCAATTAATAATACATTGAATGAATCGTACAATTTTCAATAAGTTCATTGAATATGTAATTGATTCTCATGTAATTACCATGTGTCAATTGGTTGAAATTTTGAACAATTACAATTTTTGGCAAATTGAACTAGCAATGGTTTTGGATTTAATTTTTCAATTAGTCAATTATACTAAATACAAATAAATAATTTGATAACTTAACTTTTTTTTTAATAATTTGTCAAATTAAATATGTTGAACTGTGTCATAAAGTAATAATATTAAAATTATTAAAGTGATAATATCACAAATAGATATAAGTAAAAACAAAAAACAAAAAAAAAATAAATAAAGAGTCACAATGGCCTAGTGTTTGGGAGGAACCCTATCTTTTTGTGAGGCACAAGTTCGAAACTCCACTAACGCAGAAATTACGAGCACCTATGATCCTTCATGTGTATGGCCCAATATGATCCTTCATGTGTATGGCCCAAGCCCGAGTTTAGTTCCTCACCTATGGCACAAGCCCGGGTTCGATTCTCGAGTGGCACAAGTGGGTGTTTATTTAAAAATATATTTTACCTATAATGCCAAAAGAGTTGTGATTGATATTTTAATCAATAAGTTGTGACTAAAAAATTGGTCACAGGTTAGTAAGTTAGATGTTTCAATTATTGAGTTGTGACTAATAAATTGATCACAAGTCGGCCACTAGTTAGTAAGTCAGACGTTTCAATTTTTGAGTTGTGATGAATAAATTGATCACAAATTGGTCACTATTTGTGACAGATTAACACTAAATTATGTCATTTTCACCAATTAAATTGTTAACAATAAAGTATGCCATTTTCACCAATGAAAATGTGACTGAAATTTAAAGATTTGTGATTGATGCTTCAATCACTAAATTGTGACTAATCAAAAAATCGTTCACAAGAAAAATTTGTCACAAGAGTTTTCAAATTGATGCATTCGGTCACCAATCAGTCACTAATCTCATTTTGTGACCGATTTTTCTTATTTAGTGATCGAAAAATCAACCACAAAAGGCACATTTTTTATTTTTTTTGGCAGTGTTTATGCATGAATATCATAGTACATCAACATCAGTTGGAGCTTCCTTCGGCACTGGGCAACGTGTTTCTAACTAAACAATCGACAACTTTATTGCCATTTCCACAAACAAATAAAACCTTATATGTATGAAAGGAGAATAGCTCATAATGAGTCCAAATTACTTGTGTGTCAGTAAGTTCAAGATCATCCTCCAAGGAGCACGCAAGGTATGTAGTAAACGGTGCGCACTGTGAATTTCCCTTTCTTTTTCGGATGCCACACACTACTAAAAAAATAACCTAATTTGACACATATAATATGGCAGTGTTACATTTGTGTACCTATTATAATATCTCATAAAAAATACCTTAATAAGCTATCCTAAATTTGAACTACAATCTACTTGTTGTGACACTATAAATCGTCAAAATAGACTATCGTTATACACGACATTTTAGCTAATGTCACTAAAAGCAAATTCGCCGATCTCATGTTGTGATCAAGCAGTGTTAGGGTTGAGTGTGAGCTTCTCCATGAATATGATGGACACTGTCCAAACATCGCATGAAGAATATTAGTCTGACAATAGTAATGTCCTCTAATTACTCGGCTAACAAGACTGTTTGAATTTCGGATTAATTGCCAGGCTTGCTTTGCAAGCAACAATGCAGATAAGATCCTTTATTGCGAAACGGTGTTTTATCTTTTATTACATAATTTACATTCATGTCATGTGTATAAAATTGCTTCTTTAATTATAAACTTGGTTTAAGATCTTTACACTTAGCGTATATCCGTACATTGGAATATAAGATGAAATAAGATTTGAAATAGGTGACCTCATGCGGCAACAATGTGCTAAGAGATTTCAAGCATCGAAAATCAACACCCCATTCTTTTTTTATCCCTACAAAAGTCGGACCACTCCACCTAGTGTTCTTTATCTTTCCCTTTGCTTCTCCAACAAAATCAGCTGATCATGGACTCAAGATATGGCAACACAAAGATGCTCGTTGTATAAGTCAGAATAGCTTGGAGGACCGCATTCACCAAAATTTAGACGTGGACCATTTATTAAATCAAATAACACATAAGCCATTCATTTATATTAGACAAGATCAAACGGTTATATAAATCGGGCATAGGTGTCTTTTAATAGTATTTAATTGGCATTGTTTTTTATATATATGTACATGTGGTAATATTCTAATTATAGTAGTTAATTGCCTCCATATAATTTTTCTTTCATTTGTACTTTTTTACAATAAATAATCAGTTTACTTTGTATTTTAATTTCACAATTAGTTTGCCTATTTATTCTAATTAATTTTATATGTATGGCCTCATTAATCATTTAATAAATAGGATTTGATAAATCTTGATCACTTTATATATTTTGATACTGGACCCAACTATAATTTTTCATGGTGATTTTGATAGCCTTTATTTTGCACACGGGTGACAATTATTACTTTAATATAGTACAATTAGTGTGACCCTCTCCTTCATGCAGTTTTTCCTAGTTAATTCTGGACTGCTACGTAATTGATTTTTGTTTTACATCGTAGGTCATATTTATGGAATGGGGTTGAGATTATTTTATTATATTATGTAAATAAAAAACACACAATATTTAGAACAGTTATACTTTTTATTGTCCATAGTAACAAAGGTGTTATTAAAAAGACGAACTAATTTGACATATGTAATATGACAATTTTAAAAAAAAATATATCACTTTAATTTTATGCAGCTATTATGACACTTCATAAAAATAATTTTAATAAACTATACCGAAATTTAACTCTAATATTTTTATTGTGACAACAACTTTATAAGCTATTGTTACATTCAAATTAATATGAGACACTTTAACTAATGTCGCCGAAAGCAATTTTGATTCGGAGACATGAAATAAAATATTATGTATTTAAATGTAGCAACAACCTATTTTGACATTTTATAGCATTATAAAAAAATATGTTATAGTTAAAATTTGTTATTTCCAATTGAGGCACTTTTATAAAGTATTACAAAAGATGTACAATTGTGACATTTTTTTAAATATATCACATTATATATGTTATATTAGATGTACAATTGTGACATTTTTTTAAATATATCACATTATATATGTTATATTAGGTGAGATTTTTGATAGTTTGCACAAATATTCAAGTAAGACATGCATGAGAAATAATTTTTTATTCATTAGAACGGGCTTTAAGTAGATTCGACAACGTAATACTTCCTAATAGCATGTCAAAGTCATTTACCAAACCATTCATATTAACGAACAATTTAGGTAAAACAAGTACTACTTTTGTTTTATAATATTTGTTGTTTAGAATTTTTTTTCACACAAATTAAAAAGAATTTAATAATATCCTCTATTTGACAAATTATCTCTATTAATGACTCATTCAAAAATAAATTATAGAATAATTAGGGAAGTAGCGTGAAAGTTATAATGTTATTTATATGATAATAATTTTTTTAAAAAAAATACATTAAATATTATTTTATTTTTGTAAAATAACAAATATTTTGAAACAAAAATGAGATACGAAAATAATAGATAATATAAAACGAAGGTAGTGTACTAAGTCATTTACGAAATCATGCATATTAACTAGTTTAGGCAAAAAAATCATGGAAGAATGCCATATATATAGTTGACTTTGACCATTAGACTATTTCTCTATTGACAGAAAATTAATAGGAGAAGAAAAAACTTGAAAGTAGCCTTTAATTAGCAATAAATAGGGGTGAACATAAATTTTTAAAAACCGTCTGAATTGCTCGTATTGTACTGAACCTTGCTATTTTTGTCACTATCTTGAAAAAAAAAATCGAAGTTCAATAATTAAGTTCAAAATTATACCGCAAAATTAATTCGGTTCTAATTTTCTTTGCAAACCGAACCACTCACATACATTAAATATATATATTTAAAATTATCTATATTTGAACTTAAACTCTTCAATGTATAAGATAAATTCAGTAATCATATTTTAAATTATTTTAAATTTCATTAATTATTTCTTTATCATTACTTGGGAAAGATATTTATTCATCGAAAAATCGTCAACGCAATTAAGCACACAATGTGAATATACAAGCAGAAAAGTTTCAAAGCACAAAATTATTCTTGCACGTTAAATTGAATCTTAAGGCGGTATTAATTAATTTTTGAAATCCGCGATCAAAAATGAAAAGACAGCTGGAAAATAAAGAGGCAATCTTAATCAATCTCTCTCTCTCTCTCTCTATCTATACTATTATATATTTGAAGAAGGTATTTAATTCAAATTTTTTCAATTTTGACCAAATTCTTATTTTTTAGAATTTTGAATTTTTTTTAAAAAAATTATATTTTCAATGAAATTATTATGACATTTAATTTAATACAACATTCTCAAAAGACACACAATAAAAAAAACCTCATGACTTTCTTTTACCTTTCGGAAAAGGCAAAATGAAATTATTATAACATTTAATTTAATACAACATTCTCAAAAGGCACACAATAAAAAAAAAGGAAAATTGTTGATTAAAATAATTTGAAAAGGCATAAAATAAAAAAAAAACTTAATGATTATTTTTTTTTTTAGGCTTTTTTAAAAGGCACACAATAAATAAAAAACCTAATATTTTTTTTGTTAACCTTTTGGACTATAATACCAACAAGCACATCTTAAAAAAAAAAAAACCTTTATGATTTTTTTTGACCTTTTGGACTACAATACCATGAAATATATCTTCAAAAGGTATAATAGTATAGAAATTGTATTAAATTAGAATTTCAAAGATATTAAAAAGAACTTAAGTAACTTCAAGTCGTTTTTACGTTTCCTATTTTTTGCAGCCATGCTTGTTGGTACCTTTTGAGGTAATTTTCCAAGCTATTTTCATATTTTCTATTTTTTTTCCTTTTAACGTTTCCTTTTTTTTTCCTATACAATGATTTGGTTTTTTCATTACTGTTTTCTTATTTTTTTCAGAACATTTTTGATGTATAAAGAGAGTGAAAGTGCATATTATTTTTGCACTGTTAATTCTCATGTTGGAGCCCTAGTTACTTGCTCTTAATCTATTACATGTGCACTCAGCATTATGCAATTAGTGTTTTTAATTCATCAATATAAATCTCGTACTATTAATCCATAAGAATAATAATTATATATAAATAAAATTTTACAAAAGCTGGAATCATATATATATATTTATAGAACTCATGATATTTTTAGTTATTTTTCGAACTATTGTCACGGCCTCGAAATTTCTTTAATATAAAGTCATTTGAAAACCTTCTCTGTTTACTCTCAAATCATTTCTTCAAATTCAAGACCTTCAATATTTCAGATGATAATTCAGTTGCATATCTAAAATTTATGTTAATATGCTCAATTAATTTAATTGTTTGAAACGTTATATGTTGGGATGAATTTGAAATTTTAAATTCATATAAGATTAATTAATTGTTATTTTATACTTTAATTTATCTTTAAATTAATTATAATTTGTTTTATATTGTATTCATTCAATGATCTTTTGTTGTTATTTTTTTATAATGAAAACTTTATTAATAGGTTTAACTGCGTTAAAGTGAATCAAGTTGCTCCTTTATTTTTTTTTAATTCTCAAAAATTATCATCATGTCATAAAATTATATTAATCAAACTTAGTTCTTTTGTTCGCAGGTTAAATTTTGTCCAAGTTACTCATCTCATTCAATCGGTGGGTAGTCTTTATGAAAACCTTCATTTAAATTATTTATTGTTGAGTTTTATCTTGCACTGATACAACAATTTTTTGTTGTTTTTAATTTAATGAAAACTTCAATAATAGGTTTACTTGTATCAAACTGAATCATTTCACTCCTTCAATAATTTTTCATGTTAGATTCGTAAGATTTATATTAGTTTTAGTCTTTGTTATGTATCAAAATTTTGCATGTTAGATTTATTTGATATTGAACTTACAATTATTCAATTTTTCTAATTTTTTACCGAAACAGTGAAGAGGATTTTTCTTGTTTTACTAAAACAAAGCCTTATTTCCCATTTTCATATCGAGAGTGCTTATGTAGTTTGATCAAAAGAATTACTTTTGTATCCCCATAATTTAAAAAATATATTATGCATATAATTCATTGCAATATGAATTATCAATATGACAATTAATTTAAATTTTTGAATGATATCATTCATTCCATGCATAGCAAGGGGTACATGCTAGTATATATATTTATATATATATATATATACTAGCATGTACCCCGTGCTATGCACGGATATCATAATTTATTGTATTGCATAAAAAGATAAAAATATAATATACTATTCATATAAAATACTCCCTTTGTCCCATAATATTAGTCATCCTAGGTTTTTTCACACAAACCAATTACTCTAATAACTACCCTTCTTTTTAGCTAAATTTAAAATGATTTGACAAAATTACCCTCATCATGCCTCATCAAATTCCATTAAAAATAATAAATGAAGGTAAATTTGGGGGGGAAAATTTTAATGCTCTCTTGAAATCTTCAAAGTGACAAATATTACGGGACAAAAAAAATCTCTAAAACGACTAATATTATGGGATAGAGGGAGTAACGTTTACTCTAAATAAATTTTTAATGCAGTTCAGTAATTAAATAAATAATAATATTTACTCATATTTAAAGCTTTTGAATTTAAAAAGGAAAAAAGAAAAGAATTGTCGTGTCAAAAAAATCATATAAAAAAAATTAAAAGCAAAAAGAAAAGTATTGTTGTTATTATTATTTCAAAAAACCTATCTAATCAAAAAAAAAAATTAATCAAGAAATTCAAAAAATTGAGAGATCAAAATTAACCAAATTACAGTTAAAGACCGTTGTATTCGATGTAAACTTTTTATAATGTACAAATAGTATCAAACTATATAAATAACAATAAATAAATAAGCCACTGGGGTTGTAGCCCAGTGGTGGGGGTTCCCATCAGTACCAGTGAGGTTCTGAGTTCGAATCCTCTTGTCCTCTCCCCCTTTCCCCTTGAGTGAGTGTGTGCGTGTGTGGGGGTCCTTCCGGTTGACATCTATAGGGTGTCCCGAGTTGATTGTAATCGGAAAAAAAAAAAAAACAATAAATAAATAAAATAGGTTCATTAGGAAGTAAAGAACAATAAATAAATAAATAAATAAAATTTGGATATGTTGACAATTTAATACTAAACAAAATTAAAAATAAAAGATACGGCAATGAAAAAAAAAAGCTTAGATAATAAAACTTTCATATAGTGTTAAATTGTATACAAAGAAATGATAGAGATAAAAAGATGAAATAATATATCATTGATAATATTGTGTCCACATTTTAATTTTTTATAATATTTTTAAAATTATAATTTAATTTGGGATATTTCATATCATATTAAAAGACATTTTTTCAAGTTGGAGTGACATAAGTTTTAATTGAATATTTTTTTCTTTAATTTTTGAGGAGAAATTTACCATAAATAACATTATGCTAATATTTATATTCCTAACATTTCTTAAATCATAAATAAATTTGATAGAAATACGTAATATTTTAATTAGTATTTTCTTTATATATAAATTTTTATTGGAAGCTACTATTAATTTTTTATGAGAGAAGGAGAGAGAGTACAAAAAGCATTAAAAATATCATTATGGATAGCTAGTGGGTTTTAATAATTATGATAGAGAATTAAGAAATTTACAATTAATGTCAACCAATCAAATAATTTATTTTAAATAATTCAAAATTCTAAGAATTGAGAATTTGATCAAAATTGAACATTGTAGTCAAAACACTTTCTTCAAATATATAATAGTATACATGTCTCTGTGTGTGTATGTAATTAAATATTTCACATAATAAGCAAAGAACCTTAGGATACACATTTGGGAAGATGAAGTGGTTCAGGGTGGTGCTTTATGTTATATTCACATTATTCGCTTTTCCAATTATAATTCAACCTAGAACTGTATTTTCAGGTATATATCCATGACCTCAACCTTTAAATCGATGAATATACTATATGTATATCATATATAAACATACATATATATTATGTAAAATATTTTTTTATTATTTATGGTAGGCCCTGTTTAATTTTGATCTTTTTGAATATGAATGTCTTGCTTTACATCTCTTTTTTTTTTGACTTGAATACGCTCTATATTTGATCAATGCTTTCTTTTGTAAAATTTAGGGGAAAAAAAAGACTCAAAATTCTAATTAAGAATTCAAATTGCTTGTTATTTCCAACTATAATAAATATAATTAATATTTAAATAAGTACATAGGAAACAGCTCTCCGCAAATGGGGGTGTTTGCAATTGTTTAAAAAAAAAACCTTTCTTGCTTTTAGCTTTAAAAAAGTTATTTCGAGTATTTGGTTACACAACTTCCGCTTAAATTAAGTTGAAAAAAATATAAGCTAAGAAGTTGGAAAAAAACTGCTTCTATCAGCTTAAAAGCGTTTATTGGTATGTTCGTAAATAAATTGAACTTTTTGAACTATTAACTACCAAATGTTATGGAAATGTTTGCTTGCAAAGATTGCCCCATATTTGCCATTTTCGTGTTAGGTTGTGAAACGTTTGGTTGGGAAGATAAAGCTTGATGAAAAAAGGACTTATCTTGACTGAGCCGACACTATTCACCAGATTTCTCAAGATAATGATCTCGGGGTGGGGGTGAGGTGAAGATTAGGAATCTGAAGATTGGTTTTCTGAAAGTCTGAAATGCCATTGTTATCCCTGTCTATAGCATGTGCGATTATGAATCTACCCTTCAATGAATAAAAACCCAAAAATTAATAACTCTAATGTGCCATTCCAAGAGAAACGGCAGTGGTTTGAGCTAATAACTTATCGAAAACCTCTTTGCAGGTAGCTTGGATAGAATAGAAGCTTTGAAGGTTAAATCAGAACCGAATCGACCCGTCGTTTTTTTGCAACAGTTTGCTTCTCTCCTCTCTCTCATCTGTCTCTCTCACATTTTTCTTTTAATTGTTAATAGGGGCTCCAAAAAGTTCTAGAATGTGATAATTAGTCTTTTGATCAAGGCATTGCCAAGATAAATGGGTTGCTTGCAACAAAACGGTTTATCCTCTCGAAAAAAGAGTTGCAACTGGAAACAATGACATGCGATAATTATATTGCCCAACCCTATAACTTGATAAAATTGTGCAAATATGCCATTTTGGATTCGAAATCACACATACCTCCCTTGAAACTTATTTTTATATTGCAGTTACCCCTTATTGTAGATTACTACACATGATGTTATATATAATTCAAATTTTAGTAGACTTATCGAAGTGTTCTAGCATGTATGGATGAAATTATCCAAGTCTATTAATAACTGAATTCCCAAAAGACACTAGGTGAGTGGATTTAATCATGTTTCGATCATTTTACCGTATCTTTACCTTAGAGTTTTAGAAAAACTTTCTAACTGTTTGAGCTACAATTCTTTTCATGCATTAAGATTTTGAGCTATTTGCCTAAACCCAAGTCAAATGTGGGAAATTTGATATTGCCATTCTCCGCACAAATTCAAACTCGCGTGAGAATGCTTCATGAGGTCTGGTTGCTACTTGTCCTCGTCCGAATATTTGAGTTTTTCTATTAATGCTAACTAGATACTACTACTGTAGTATTTAGGGCCAATAAATTTCTTGCTAACTTTTAATACAACATTGACTTGGACGAGTTAATGAGCTGATTGTACATTTCAACTATTTGCCTGCAACTTGTTCGTTGCCTTTCCTTTTTTAAGTAAGAAGATGCTACCATATAATACTATAACGTGCAAGTCATGGTGTATTTTTTCACTGTCATTTTGTGCTGGTGTTGTTCCTTTACATAATTCCCTGCTTACATTATCCGACAATGTTAATCATAACGTGCTACATTAGTGCTCTTAATTAGTTTGAGTCAAAGCAAAAGAGGAATTTAACATAGCTCGTTTGTTGTTCCTGTGGGCTCATTTGTTCTTACTGCAAAACGCAATGAGACAGTGAAGTATTCAAAACCCATTTAAATAATAGCACACAAAAGTAAGAGCATATTGGGAAATACACTTGATGACTGCATATATGTGGATGTTATCTCTCGTACCACACAACATGCTCCGCAATATCTGCCCCAGGGGAATCTCAAGAGTTTAGCTAATTCAACCAAGTAAACAAGTGCATTACATTGCGGGTAATCTACACTCATGTCAATTTTCTAGACTACCCACTATTAGGCTAGCACCCGAATCAAGCAGTACATTTATTTAATAGATGACAATAAATTTGATAATAAACGAACGGAAATAAAATGACACAATATTTACGTGGTTCGGCTAATAATAAGCCTACATCCACAAGTGAGGAGCGATTTCACTATAATGAGATTTACAGAGATTTACAACAATTAGAGAATATACTCTCTAATTAAACCCGAAACCCCAAGAAAACAACCTCACACTTCTCTCACAAAGAATTTATCTCTCAAGTGTTTCCCAACTCTCTATTTTTCAAAGCTCTCAAATAACCACTACAAGAAAACAGCCAAATACCTACGGAATTTTCCTATGGAAAACCTACGGAATTTATGTTTTCCAATGGAAAACCAACGGAAAATACGGAATGGATTCCCTCAGAAAAAGTGTCGTCGGTAAGCTTTTGCTAGGGAATTACCAACGGAAAACCAACGGAAACTTCGATCATGACTCGCCAACGGATTACCTACGGAAAACCAACGAAAACTTTGATCATGATTTGCCAACGGATTATCTACGGAAAACCAACGGAAACTTCGACCTGATTCACCTACGGATTACCTACATAAAATCAACGGAAAAAGCACCTACGACAAACCTAGGGAATTTTGTTAGATAGTTTCCTACGGATTACCAACGGATTGCCAACGGAAAACCAATGGAAAATTCCGTTCATTTTCCGTCGGTTTTCCGTTGGAAATAACATCTAGACCGCCGGAGCACCGCCACCGGTCGGGCTATCTCCGCCGTCGCCGCGGACCCTACCGCCGTCGCTGACGTCACCACTTGGCGGGCCCCCACAGCCGTCATCATCACTAGAATATTGCCCCCATAATTTGCAAATTTTTGCAACTAAAGGGATTTGAACTCGTGACCTCAGGCTTGTTTGCCAAGCCCTCAACCACCAAGCTATTGCAAGAACTTGTGACATGTTTTGTTTTGTTTTATACTTATTACATATTTGTTTGATTATTCTCATTTTAATTTATTAATATATTAGTTTGTTTTATACTTATTACATATTCTTATTTTGTTAACTTATTTTAATTTTTTAATATATTATTGGTAAAATATTATTTGTATTGTTTTAAATATCAAATATACATTCTACATTTGTAAATATTATTTATATTGTTTTAAATAACAAATGTACCATCTACATAGGTATTTACATATAGAATTTAGCAAAACAAGAATTTTAAAAAAGTAATTGTTCATACATTTTTTAAAAGTCGAATTTATTTGTATTTTTATTTATTTTGATGATACATGAATTTTTCCAGGAAAAATTTGTTATAACGACATATATTGCCATTTATTTTGATGATACATTGAACTTATGACCTCTTGGATAGAAATGTAATGCTTTGCCACTAAACTAATTTCAAGACCAACTCATTAAATTCAATTTATTTAATATTATTTTATGAATTGCTGAAAATATTCTCTTAATTCAATCAAGAAGAGGGAGATTAAATATGAGTAATGAGAGGAGAGAGATAAATTAATTATAATAAAGATATGTATAAATTATAATATTAATAAATTATAAAGATAGTATAAATTATAATATTAATAAGGATATGTGTTAATTTACATATAGAATTTTGTAAGGGATTTATTAAAGGTGATTACCAAGGGAAAAATCCGTTGGGAATCCCTTGGAATATTTTGAAGGAGATTACCAAGGGAAAATTCCCTTGGTATTCCGTCAGGACGTTATTAAAGGCTATTACCAAGGGAAAAATCCATTAGGAATCCCTTGGTAATTTTTGAACAAGATTACCGAGGAAATTTTTCCTTGGTTTTCCGTCGGGAAATTTTAAAAAAAAATTACCAAGGGAAATATCCGTTGGGAATCCCTCGGAAAATCTTAAATGAGATTACCTAGGGAAAATTCCGTTGGTTTTCCGTCGGGAATTTATTAAAAATAATTACCAAGGGAAATATCGGTTGGGAATCCCTCGGAAAATCTTAAACGAGATTACTTAGGGAAAATTCCGTTGGTTTTCCGTCGGGAATTTATTAAAAAAAATTCACTACAGAAAAAACGGCAATTTCCGGCGGAATTCCGGGGGAATTCCGGCGGAAATCTTTCCGCCGGAAAAAATGGCCCCGGAATCCGGAATTCCGCCGGATTTCCGCTGGAATTTTCCGCCGGAAAGAAATTCCGGCGGAAAAACCGGGGGAATATTCCCCCGGACGGAATCCGGCGGAATATTCCGCCGGAATTTCCCCCGGATCCGGCGGAAATTCCGGCGGAATATTCCGCCGGATTCCGTCCGGGGGAATATTCCCCCAGTTTTTCCGCCGGAATCTTATCCGGCGGAATATTCCGCCGGAATTCCGCCGGACCGCCGCGCATCGCCCTCCTCCGGCCCGGACTGCCGCCGCTCCGCCTCCGCCCCCCGGGAACTGCCGCCGCCGCCGGCCTGAACCGCCGCTCCGCCGCCGCCACCGCCGCCCCCCTGAACCGCCGCTCCGCCTCCGCCGGCCCCCGGACCCGCTGCGGCCGCTCCGGACCCGCCGCTGGAATATTATTCCAAAATATTCAAATATTTGCAACTGCAAGGATTCGAACTCGTGACCTTGGGGTTGAATGACAAGCACTCCACCACCAGGCTGTCTCTTGAAGTTGTGATAAGTTTTGTTTTGTTTTATATATATTATATATTTGTTTCATTATTCTTATTTTAATTATAATTAAAAAATAGTATAAATAATAAAAATTATAAGATAGCATTGATAATATATAAACATATGTATTATATATACTATAGAAACATATATGTGTACCATATAAGCATATGTATACCTATAAATATATTATAAATAGTTAATAGTTAAAAATTAACATTGATGCTATATAAAAATATATATTTTATATACTATATAAACATATATGTGTACCATATATGTATACCTATATAAACATATGTATACCTATAGATATATTATACATAATTAAAATCTAGTAAAACTATAAATATATTATACATAATTAAACATGTGTATACACAATAGTTAAAATGTAGCTTGATACTATACAAACATATATATTATATATACTATATAAACATATATATACTATATAGACATATGTATACCTATAAGTATATTATATACATAATTAAAAGATAGTATGAATAATAATAGTTAAAAGATAGTATTGATACTATAAAAACATATATATTATATATACTATATAAACATATATATTATATTTAAACATATGTATACCTATAAATATATTATACATAACTAATAGATAGTATAAATAATAATATTTAAAAGATAGTATTGATATTATATATATATATATATTCTATATAATATATGAACATATATATTATATGAACAATCACAATTTTTAAGGAAATAAAATAGTAGAAGTAATATTAACATCATTTATATTAAAATTATATATATTTCCCCAAAGAGTGTTTTTTTTTAAAAAAAAAGAAAATTGTGTAGTTAGTTGGATTTGAACCTAGGACCTTTGGGATACAAGTCTAACACCTTGCCATTGAGCTACTTCAAAGCTTATGTATTTTTTTGCCTAAATATTTAGTAATATTACGTTTTGAATTAAAAAAAATTAAAAAAACAAAACCGGGGGAAATTTTCCCCCGGATTTCCCCCGGTTTTTATTTAAAAAAATTCAAAAAAAAAAAACCGGGGGAATTTTCCCCCGGTTTTCTCTCTAAAAAAAAAAAGAAATTTTGCTCTTGCATGGACTTGAACTTGGAACCTCTTGGATACAAAGCTACCACCTTGCCACTAAGCTACTTCCAAACTTGTGGTTTGTCTTGCCAAAATATATAGTAATATTAATATTTTAATTAAAAAAAAATTTAAAAAAAAAACCGGGGGAAATTTTCCCCCGGATTTTCCCCCGGTTTTTTATTTAAAAAATTAAAAAAAAAAACCGGGGGAAATTTCCCCCGGTCTTTAATTAAAAAAATTAAAAAAATTAAAAAAAAAATCGGGGGAAATTTTCCCCCGGTTTTTTATTTAAAAAATTCAAAAAAAAAAAATCGGGGGAAATTTCCCCCCGGATTTCCCCCGGTTTTTAATTAAAAAAATTAAAAAAAAACCGGGGGAAAATTTCCCCCGGATTTTCCCCCGGTTTTTTATTTAAAAAATTCAAAAAAAAAATCGGGGGAAATTTCCCCCCGGATTTCCCCCGATTTTTAATTAAAAAAATTAAAAAAAACCGGGGGAAAATTTCCCCCGGATTTTCCCCCGGTTTTTTATTTAAAAAATTCAAAAAAAAAACCGGGAGAAATTTTCCCCCGGATTTCCCTCGGTTTTTAATTAAAAAAATTAAAAACAAAATTCCGGGGGAAAATCCGGGGGAAATTTCCCCCGGAATAATTCCGCCGGAATCCGGCGTTTTTGCTGTAGTGATTACCAATATCCGTTGGGAATCCTTCGGAAAATCTTGAACGAGATTACCTAGGAAAAATTCCGTTGGTTTTCCGTCAGGAATTTATTAAAGACGATTACCAAGGGAAAATTCCCTTGGGATTCCCTTGGTAAAATGGTGCTACTTCTCCCGCCATTTTCATGGCAAATTTTCCTACAGAGTACCAACGGATTACCAATGGAATTGCATGTTACCAACTTCCGTAGGCTTTCCGTAGGATTTTCGTTGGTATTTGCAAGGGATTTTTTCCGTAGGGTTTCCGTAGGAAAATTCCGTAGGTTTTTGCTTGTTTTCTTGTAGTGAACCTCACTTTTCTTGAAAGCTCTCTCACTTCTCCTACTTCAAATGAATGGCCAAGCTCATCTATTTATAGACTAAAAGAGGTGAGACAAGCATCATCCATTTATAATGGATAAACATCATCCAATGTTAAAGGATAAACATTATCCAATATTAATGGATAAGCATCATCCATTTCTAATGGATAAACATTATCCAATTCAAGAAGAATTCAATTTGAAATTTGCTTCTTTGCATAAATCGAGGCCATCATTAAATTCAGGTCACAAGAACAAATCTCCACCTTGACTTGAATTTTACCAAATCTCGAATAGTGGTATCGCTCCATCTCGCCAAATATATTATCTTTTTTCAACACTAATCAAGTCCAAGAAATACATGAACTTGACTTTTGGAAGATGCTTTGTTAGCATATCTGCGGGATTCTCATGAGTAGAAATCATTTTCACTGAAATATTACCCTGCGCAATAACATCACGAACAAAGTGAAACTTTACATCAATATGCTTAGTTCTTTCGTGAAACATTTGATCTTTAGTCAAGTGAATGGCACTTTGAGTATCACAGAAAATCACGGGTCTCGTTAGACCAAGCACTAAGCTCTCTCAACAAGCCTCGTAGCCAAATTCCTTCTTTAATCACCTCAGTTGATAGTATGTTATTTTTACCTAATTTTAGGCCACAATTACATTTGTTTTGATTAACTTTGGGTTTTAAATTGGTTAGAATCTCACAATAGTTATTTCTTACTTGTCTTAGATGGAAATTGATAAAAATGAGCAAATAAAGGGCCTAAAGGTGGTAAAAAATGCATAGGGTTGTTATACAAGGAAGTTGGAAGGCTAAAACATGGAAATAAGCTTGTTCATTGCATAAAGCGTGATCAGGTCATATGGCCAGGAGTCCTACGCAGGAATAGAAGGGAAAAACCTCGTTATGGCAAGAGTTTAACTTGGAAACAAACTCCCGTCTTGCCCACAATTCCTAAGACTTTCAAAAAAATTATCCTAGACATGTTAGGAATTTGATCTAGGGTTTGAGCCCTATATATACATGATTGTATAGCATTATCTAGGCATCTTTTATTCTAGTTCTTAGTTTTAATCTTTAATTTTCAATTTTTTATATTTTTATTGTTATTATGGCCATTCGTGGCTAAGCTTCTTTATTCAGTCAAGGGCTAGTTCAAGCAACGTTTAAGCATGGATTGTGAGATCTAATTGGTTTGTTTGTTTCTTTATTTTTATGCATTATTTGTATGTTTTTATGTGCTCTTTCGGGAAAACTCCACCCCTTAAAGTTGTTTTATTATTTGTGAAATTCAGGCCTGTTGTTCAATTGATAGAATAACACATATCCATTTGGTAAGATTAAATCCGTAATTGTTTAATTGAATCAACCCAAGTGGAAAATAGCATAATTTAAATTTACAACAGGAGGATTTAAACGATAACGAGAGGAAAATTTACAAAAATATTCTTTGCATATTGAAATTTACAACATAATTTCGCACAACCCATCCTCCCATCGAACTAAAGGTATCCTCGACACATTTTTCACTTAATTTGCATAATATTTAAACGAGGAGTGAACAACAAACTTATCTTATTTTAAACATAAAACTTTCTGAGAATTAAAGCATTCCATTGTCGAGGCAGTTCTCTTCCATCCATGCCCTCGAGCCGATACGCATTATTCTTCGAGACCTTTACAACTTTGTAGGGTCCCTCCCAGTTTGGATCCAACTTTCCCACATGCTTGGATACTTCGACCTTCTTGAGGACCAGGTCTCCAAGCTGGAAGTTCCTGGGGTGTACGCCTTTATTATAAGCTCGGGCCATGGAGGCTCGATACTTTTGCATCCTCGACCAAGCTTCCTTTCTTCTCTCCTCGAGTAGGTTCAACTCCGTGGCTCAGTTTTCATCGTTTCTGGCCTTGTTGAAATGCGCTACTCTGGCCGTGCTATGCAATATTTCAGCTGGAATCACCACCTCAGATCCGTACACTAGGGCATATGGGGAGTCCGTTGTTGCCGTTCGAGGGGTTGTGCGATAAGCCCATAGAACCCCAAGCAACTCATCTGCCCACTCTCCTTTGAGAGCGCCCAATGAAGTCTTCAAATTTTGCAGAATAATGCGGTTGGTGAACTCGACTTGACCGTTCCCTTGAGGGTTCTCCACCGATGTGAATCGTTGTTCGATTCCGTGATTTTGGCACCACTCGGTCGTGGCTCGACTTTGGAATTGGGTGCCATTGTCGGAGATCAATATTTGAGGGACCCCAAATTTGCAGATGATATTCTTCCATATGAAGGATCGAATTGAGGCGTCGGTTATCTTGGGGATTGCCTCAACTTCGACCCATTTTGTAAAATATTCCACCACCACTATAGCGAACTTTCTTTGACCCTTGCCAGTAGGGAAAGGTCCTACCACGTTGATTCGCTATTTGTCAAATGGCCATGAGATTTCAACGTTCACCATTTATGCCGCTGGCTTGTGAGGGAGGTTAGCATAAAACTGGCATTTTGGGCATTTTCGAGCATACTCACATGCATCCTCTAGGATCGTGGGCTAGTAGAAACCACTCCTCATGATCTTCTTGGCCAAGGATCTTCCTCCCGCATGATTCCCACAACTCCCTTCGTGGACAAACTGCAATACCTCCTTCGCATCCGAAGGGAGAAGACATCTAAGTGGGGGTCCAAGGAAAGATCTTCGGAATAACCTCCCTTCGCTGTCCAAAGCATACCTCGTGCATTGCCTCCTTAGTCTTCGTACCAGCTTTTGTTTAGTTGTTCTCTCGCTCCCCTCCAAAAAGGCACGGATCTCATCCTGCCAACTAGGCTCGAGGGGTTGAACATGGAGAATGCTGGTTGATGGTCCTTGAATTGAGGGGCAATCAAGAATCTTGAAGTTGACAACTTGGTCTCTGGTACCCTTAAGGGCACTTGCTAATTTTGACAGCGCGTCCGCACTTTCGTTCTCCTCCCTCGGTATTTTTTCCAAAGTGAAGGATTTGAAACTATCCTTCAGTTTGGTTACATACTCGAGGTATTTAGTCATCGTGGTGTCTCTTGCTTCGTACATTGCACCGATTTGGTTGGAGACCAGTTGAGAATCGGTGAAGGCCCTGATATGGGAAACCCCTTCTCTGAATGGCCAATTCAAGAGCAGCGATAAGGGCTTCATATTCGGCTTCATTGTTGGTAACGTGGAAGCTGAGTTTGATGGCGAACTCCACCACATCGCCTTCTGGACTTTGCAAGAAAATCCCAGCTCGCCCCCCCCCCCTGGGTGGTGGAGGAGCCGTCAACATATAGTACCCATGGGCCGGTGGTGGGTGGGTCTTCTTGTTCCGGTAGTCTAACTCTCTTGAGGAAGAAGTCAGCCAACACTTGGGCCTAGATGGCAATTCGTGGTTGGTATGAGATATCGAACTCTCCCAGGTCTATAGCCCATTTAATCAACCTGCCCGATGTATCAGGCTTTGAAATGACTTGTCGGAGGGGCTGGTTCGTGAGTACTACCATCAAATGCGACTGAAAATACTGTCTTAATTTTCTCGCTGAATGAACCAAAGCCAAAGCAAATTTTCTATTTCCAGATAGTTCTTTTCCGCCCCTTGTAGCATCTAGCTAAGATAGTAAACAGGGAGGTGTTTTTGTTCCCTTACTACTATAATTACGAAGCTAACAACCTCTGGGGATACCGCGAGGTATAAGTATAGTTTCTCTCTTGGATTGGGTTTGGCCAAAAGCAATGGAGTAGCCGAATACTCCTTGAGCTCACGCAGAGCCTGCTCGCACTTGGGAGTCCATCTAAATTCAAGAATCTTCCTTAGCTTCTTGAAGAAGGGCAGATTTCTATCTGCCGACCGAGAGATGAATCTGTTAAGAGAGACAATCCGGCCGTGGAGCCTCTAAACGTCCTTCACTGACTTGGGAGTCCCAATCTTTTGCAGTGCCTCGATTTTTTTGGGGTTAGCCTAGATTGCGAGACTCTCTCGCTAACCATGTACCCCAAAATTTTCCCCCTCGAACTCCGAATGTGCATTTCGAGGGGTTGAGCTTGAGATCAAACTCTCTGAGCACTCGGAAGACTTCCTTCAAATTTTCGAGATGGTCTTTCTCCTCGGTGCTTTTGACGATCATATCGTCCACATACACTTCAATAATGCACCCGATCAGTTCTTTAAAGATGAGGCTTACTAACCTTTGGTAAGTCGGCCCTACGTTCTTAAGTTCGAAGGGCATGACCAGAAAGCAGTACACCCCCATCTCTACCACGAACGAGGTTTTGGGCTGGTCTTCCGACGCCATTAAGATTTGATAGTATCCTTGGTAAGCATCCATCATACTCATCATTTCACAACCCACTGTGGAGTCCACTAGATGGTCGATTTGAGGGAGCGGGTAGGGGTCCTTTAAGCACGCCTTATTGAGATCTGTAAAATCATTGCACATTCTCCATTTGTCCTGCCCCTTGGGGACCACCATCACATTGCACAGCCATTCGAGGAAGTGTATTGGCATGATGTATCCAGCTTCCAACAACTTGTTTACTTCTCTCGGCCTTGAAGACTCTCTTCTTTTGTTTGACAGGCTTGAAAGTTGGATCGACATTTAATCGATGCATGATAACCTCGGGACTGATCCTAGGGAAATCTGAGGGCAACCATGCAAATACGTCCTTGTTCTCTTGAAGGAATTGTATGAACATCACTTCCTTAGCCTTGATGAGTTGCATCCCAATCTTGGTAGTCTTCTCGGGGTTTCTCGGTTCTAGCTCGATAGCCTTGGACTCTCCAGTGGGCTCGATCTTGCTGTCCTCAAGTTTTTTATTTTTCGAGGACGTCCCTACTGGTCCTTCAAAATCGCTATCAGAGCCTACTTCATGGGACTTCTTCTTCCCGGACCTAAGCTTCATTCCCAACGACACCGAGTAACAGGTCCATGCGTCAACGACGTCGCACCGGACTTGCCCAATCCCAGCTTCAGTGGGCAATTTCATCATAAGGTGGTAGGTTGACACCACCACCCTAAATGCATTAAGCGCCGAACGGCCCAAAATCATGTTGTAGGCAAACGGGGCGTCCACCACCAGGTAATTCACCATTAAAGTCCTTCTGGTTGGTTGTAGACCGAGGGCCGTCAGCAACTTGATCTGCCCCAAGGGGGTGATTTGGGACCCCCCGAAGCCTACCAAGGGCGTCCGCACTGGTTCCATATCTATCTTGCCCATATCCATCTTCCTTAGTGTTGAATAAAACAGGACGTTGGCCGAGCTGCTATTATCAATTAACGTTTTGGTGATGGCGAAGTTAGCCACGTCTGTCGTCACCACCATCCGATAGTCGGGCTGCTTGACCAGACTTTCGGACTCTGTACCAGGATCCTGCTACTCTCATTGAACTCTATAGAGCATTCCTCGATCGCGTTGACCATTTGGGGGCAATCCAGGTCCTCGAGGGCAAACTGATCATATCGGAGTTTCCTGCCCACTCTTTTTCGCGAGGACTGGGTGTCTCCTCCTGCTGGCCCCCCGACGATCATGAGGATCATGCCTTTGGTGGGATGATTGCCACCTATCGGCCTCTTCCCCACCTTCTTCAAGGTTTCTGGGTATTTCGGGGGGCTTTGCTTCCTAGGGGACCTCAACCTTTCCCGATGGACCGGGGAGGCTTGGGCGTCGTAGTACTCCAGCTTCTTAACGAACTCTTGTAGCTTTCCGCTACGAATCAAGTTCTCGATCTCGTCCCGTAAAGTATAAAAATCCTTTGTATTGTGCCCGTACTGTCGGTGGTAAGCACAGTATTTTCCGCTCTTCCTGGCTCTCCTTCCCTCGGGTATCCTCTTAGGCGTTGAAAACGCGTGGCACCCAAGGAGAGTGAAGATTTCCGTTGGAGTCTTGGTGAGGGTGGCATAATCTTTGTACTTCTTGTGGGCTCTTTCTTCTCTTTGCTCCTCGATTTTTCCTCCAAGGGCTTGGTGCTTCCTTCGCTTTTGGGTTTAGGAAGGGTGCTTTATTAAGTTGAGCTCCTCTACTTCCATGTATTTTGAGGCGAGCTGCTGGATGCTGGCTATAGTTCGGGGGGCTTGCATGATGATAGGCTCCGCACAGCTCTCATTCTTCAGAGCTTGATAGAGTGCATGCCTCACAAACTCGACGCTGATATCCTCCACTTTAAGGAGCTCATTATTGAACCGCTCCATAAAAGCCCGAAGGGTTTCCCCTTCCTTCTGCACGATCCCATATAAGTGAGTATGGGATAATTTGGTAGATATCTTGGCAGTAAAATGGTTTAGGAATCGGTCTGCCAGCTCTTCGTATGACGAAATGGATTGTGGTTCCATCTTTTTAAACCACATCAGGGCAATCCCTTGGAGCGTGGTGGAGAAGAGACGAGCCTATACATGCAGGTTGCTGGTCGCTATCCCCACTACGTCTTCGTAATGAGTCAAGTGTTCCACTGGGTCCGTGGTGCCATCATATCGGGGTAGACTGGTGAGCATGTGCTAATTGGGGGATAAGCGCGATTCTGCAATCTCTAAGATGAATAGGGACCTCTCCAACCGGTGGTTATAGAACGGCATGTATCGCGTACCATCCACCCTTACGTTTTTCTCCCCTTCACGTCACCATGAGAGTCGCTCTATCTCAGTATGTAGCTCGCTGACCTGCTGGCGCATGCGGGTCAACTCCTCCGGTCCCTCCTCCCTTCGCGGGCGCGGACGATAACTACCAGTTCTGGACCTGGCGGGAGCGTCCACGGCATTACGTCTAGGAGGGGCACGGTGGGTGGCGTGATTATCGAACTCTGCTACTTTCTCTCGATGGGAGTGCCGGCGGCTTCCCTCCCACGGGAAACGACTCCGTGAGGGAGCGAGATGCCCGTTGTGGCGAGAGACGGTGGGGGGCCCTATCTCGTTGGGCGACAAAGACAGTCCCCCGGACAATAAATGGATTAGTGTTTGGTCATCGCAGACCCGTAGCAGTTGCCTGACGCGGCTGATGGGGAAGGTGACTATATGCTCCACTTGTTACGTGTCTGCTGCATGGGCCGATAGGAGGTTATTAGAGGGACCTGCCCCGGGCCCTACAAGCAGCACGGGAGCGGTGTGCCCCTTACCTTTGTCTATGACATTGACATTTTCCCCTGCCCGTTGAGTTACTTCGGGAGGGTCACGATTGCCCCTCTCCGACAAAGCTCCGGACATATGGGTTCGTCGTGTATTCACCATTTTTTCTTCTCCTTTGAAAGATCACCCTTTGGATAGGATTGGGCCCTTCCTCTAGCGCCGAAATGATGCAGTTGATTTTTGGTTTGACCACGTGGCGGAGTATGATACGCTCCGCACAGTAATGCCAGTGGCCCAACTCTCAAAGAGGGAGGAACGCACGTGAGACTAGCCGATTTTTGCCCTGGCGTAGGCTCTTTGATGCTCAAGTCAGTTGTAGGGTATTTGGAGAAGATGATGAATAGTAAATGAGAAGTTCTCTTGCTTATCAAGAATGGGTGCAAAGGTGAGTAGATCTTATGTTTTCTTACCCTTAGACGGAGAGCCGGTTTGGTTTATATATGAGAGTGAGGCATCCGGATGTGACATGATTGGTGGGAGCCAGTCAACTTTACCGACATCAGTTGTACGGGCATGTGCTTTTTATCCGCTTTGGAACTCCCGTTGGCGGCTGCTCTCACGTCTCATTAATGGGGGACCTTATTGGTATTTAATGTGTATCTTTGGCATTTATGATCAAGGATTGTATTTATGACTTGGCATTTAATGCATTGGAGACCGATGAGATAGACCCATGTGCCACTGGGGCGTGTTAGGTGGCAGTAGGTGAGATCTACCGTTAGCAGCCCGCTAGATTCCTCCCCGTCGGGCGTCAAGCTGGGCAGTGACTAAATATAGGGTTGTGTCCTCGATATAAACGCATTCGAGGACCCCTTAAGCCATTAGACCTCTGGCGCCCATGGCTAAGCCTGGAGTTTGCTTCTTCGTGTGAAGCGCCTCAAGGCTCGTTTCTTGGCATGAACGTCTTCGAGGGCCGTGGGTTATTTCGAGGGTCCTTGGGTAGTGTACTTGCACATTATCACAATCTCAAGGACAGTTAGGCTTAAAACCTCGTTCCAGGGCAGCCTGACTGATCGAGGGCTTTAGCACCCCACACTTGGGATGGCCAGGGTTGTCTCTGCTGACGTAGCGGGATGAGGTGGCACCTGACTCATCAATAGTCTCTAAGTTTTTGTTTTTTATTATTTAGTAATTTCAAAAACTTATTTACATTAAAATCATTTTTTAAAAAATTATAATTATTAAAATCTTACTCAATTTATATAAATAAACTTTCAAAAATATATTTCCTTTAATATTTTCAAATTTCATCTTATAATTAAAACATAAAACAAAATTAATATAAATTCATTAAATCACTTCATATTTTACAAATAAATTACACTGTTTAAAAAATAAAACAAAGTTGTTCTGCAAAATCTAGAATTGTGGAACTAGTAAAAATCAATTGTCCCAGAAAGTGTATAAATGAACAAAAGTTGTGGCCTAAGGGGTGCTCAAAATTCTATGGCAGTCAAAACATGTGTCACAAAGAAAAACTCAACAGCGCCTTCTCCGCACGTGTATACCTTGTGGAACGTCGTCAGATCGGTAAAGGGATTTGTGAATGGCCATGGCATAATTGACCATGTTAGTGTGGTAGTGCAACTCGATTTTTGTCGCGTCAAGTTGTATTTCGACACCATTGATTAATGTAGTGCTTGTGGTGATAGTGCCGGTGGAGGCACCCCTGTTTGCACTAGAAATTCACCCAAAGCCGCCAATGAGTATTTTTTCCGGCGGCTGAAATGGGCTATGGTGAAGATGGTATAAAAAATGAAGGATAAAATGAAGAAGCGCCCCTGGGAGAAGAAGGCAATCAACGGGTAGTAGGTGGGGTTGTGGGTCGGAGTAATACGACGGCTCAAAAAATTAGAGAGAAGGTAGAGAGAAAAAGTTTAGAGAGAGACAGAGACAACATTTTTTCTAGTGAAGGGCATTTTGGGTCTTAACAATTTTTCCACTTTTCCTTTTTTCTTTTTATCAAATTATAATTAAATAAAGGGCAATATTATCATTTGCACCATTCTGTTAAGTTGTTATAATTAAGTCATACCTTAGGGGGTTTTTGTAATTTAAACAAAATTCTGGATTAAATTATAATATTACCAAACCTTAGGAGATGTAGTTGTAATTCACCCTTATTTTAAAGTAATGATTGTCTCCCTTTGTTCAAATGTTGATGGCTAATCATATGTTCAAAATTAGATTCCATTATATAGTGAAGTTACCAAAAAACAATTTTTAATCTTGTTGCCAAAAATCAAAGTTTTTTGAGAGTACTATAAAATATAATCTCACAAAAGCTATATAATCTTTCACTTTTAATGTCCAAAAGAGTAGACTATAGCCCATTTTACCTAAATCTAAAATTTTGACTGTTTTGAAAAAATATTGAACTAATTAAAATTAGTTATTCACCGTTAGCAAACATAGTCCTAGCATCTTCCATCTATTGTTTGCCGATGATACCTTTATTTGCTAGTAGGTGTCAATTGAGGCAGTTGATTGCATTAGGGGGTTGTTGGAGAGGTTTGTGGGTATATCGAATCAAGAAATCAATCATCAAATGTTGCCAATTGTTTTCAGTAGGAACGTGGAATTGGATGATCAAATTGGCATGGTGGCATTTTTGGGAGTTAGGTTGGTTTAGAAACATAACTTATATCTTGGGATCTCGTTTTCATTAGCCAAGTTAGTTGTTTAGGCAATAAAGTAACTTATGTCCTTGCTAGAAGCATTAGTCCTGATTCAGACGGATTAGCGAATATTCCTACTATTGCAGTGAATTTTGTAATTGCTGATATTACTTGATGCCATAAAATACGTTTTTATTTTTTTTTAAAAATCACCATTAAAGCAAATTATAATTATAGTCAGTATCAAAATGAAGTGATCAAGTTTTATTAAATGATATAAATCAAATGATTAATGAGGCCATACATCTAAAACAAATTAGAATAATAGGAAAATTAATTGCGGAGTTTAATACGAAATAAACTGATTATTTATTGTAAGTAAAGTATAAATGGAAGAAAATTTATATTGAGGCATGTAATTAAATACTAGTAGTTAAAATATTTCCATATGTTATAGAAAAAAATTCCAATTAACACTATGAAAAGACACTTATATCCTATTTATATAACGATTAAATTGTCTAACACTAAGACCAAAAAAAAAAAATCTTGTCCAGTTTAAATCAATGGCTTATATCTTATTTGATTTCATAAATGATCCACATCTATTACTTCAATGTGTATAAAATATACATAAATAATGTACATAAAAATATACGATTTAAGCTCCGCTTCACATATAACCTGATTGTCCATCGAGGATCAAGATTTAATACTTGTATATATGTACACATATAAATACATATATAAATAATATTAGTAGACTAGACACATTTCGTGTATGTATAAAATAAAAATAAAATTTAATTTCATTATGGACTTAAATTTTAGTATCATAAAGCAAAATATTAATTAATATTTTATATGAATATATATTGTTAACTAGTTACTAAATTATGATAAGAGAAACAAATTCAATTTAACGTAAGATGAAATTGTTTGATTAGAAAAGAAAATAAAAAAGAATAAAATAGTTAGGAGAAATGAAGAGGAGCAAGAATATAAGAGATAGAGGAGAAAATAAAATAAATAAAAAAAACACGTGAACAAAAATGAGAGAAGAAAGAAAAAAAAAATAATGCCATCCAAAAATACTAAAAACACCAAAACATAGATAATACCTGCTTCTAAATGCATATATAAAAGACATTTACCACCTATAATTAGTATATATGTGATTTAAAAATTCGAAATCATACAAGTAAACGCATGGCCATCCAAGTGTGCGCATAGGTACACGTCACCTGTAGCGCCCCAGCTCGGAGCAGGCTTTCTCCCCGAGCCGGATCGCTATTCGAGCAGGCAGACCTGGATCTAAAATCAACAATTAATGTCTCAAAATAAGGCCACGGGCCACATAATACATAGACAATTATCCGAAATACAACCACTGCCTCCCGTAGGACCCGAATACATATATGCTAAGCCTTTGGTATGAATAAAATACGAATGGGAGCCGTTTAGTACACATCTTTGCGCAGCGATAGCCTTCGATCTCAGCCCACTTCTCTCTCAATAACTCTGAGAACAATAATCATCAAATAAACGATAATGAGTCCAAGCGACTCAGTGAGAGTATACGAAATACGCAAGGTAATGAGACATTAACATTCATGCAAATATTTGATATATGTATCTTGGGGCTATTCAGAGCGTGGTTATCGAAGTATCATAAATCAATCTTACGAAAATAGTAATGCGGCAGGGTTCGGTTGATTAACACAAGCAGAGATGGAGAACAAGGTTCGGTCTAGTAATGTATAGTAAATAAGACCATAGCAGCGTACAAGGATACAACAAATCAAGGGCTCGAATGTCAAATAATTCAAGGAATTATTGGAACCAAGGGGTTATTGGAACATATAACAATATACCAATCAAACGATAGCAATCAGGAACGGTCTCAATAACGAGCAAAGGTGAGTATCACCACCTTATCTCTTAAAGAATAAGAAACAAGCAGGACCCTTCCTTATCCCTCCCAATATTCTGGGTGGCCACACCAGACAATACAGTCAATCAACAGTTGATCGGGGGACTTCCCCACCCTATCATCCCATGAGATCTTCCCATGGAACAAACGCGAACTATGGGCACTCCTATAGTCGCCATAACAGTACAATCCCCAATCCAATAAACAGGCAGAAAGGTTCCAAAACAGTGCAGTGCAATACATTAACCAATAATCACAATACAGGGGAAACAACAAGTCCCCGTCAATACAGTGTAATAGCACCGATAACAAACAACAATCACAAGCAATCGGTTTCAGGAAACAGCTGAAGTCTATCACGGCTCAAATAGGTTGCAGGCCTAGACAGTACAGGATACAAAGAAATTACGGAACAATAGAATAAGAGCTAATCAGAAGTCCAGGAATGCTTCTAATGGGCGGCAAGCCCCAAACAGTACATTAGACAAGGTAACAATCATGAGAATAAAAGCTAGACATTAGCAGGATTCAAAGACAACATGAAACTGGGTGACAAGCCGAAAACAGTCCAATACAAGAGTGTCGGTACAAGAGGTCGATCAAGAGTTCAATACGGTTGTAACAGGCGGCAAGCCTAAACAATTCGAAACAATAAGACATATTCGAGGTCATAGTCCAATGAGTACGATAGAAATATGGTGGCTACATGCCCCAACAAAAAAAGGTAGACCCTCACCTGGATGCGCTTACCGAAGCCCGTTATGTTCACTTATCAGTGCCTTTACACACGTTCACCTAGAAATCAAGAATATCATAATTTAATCGAGTACAATCCATAATCTATTCCAATTCCATATCAAGCGTAATTCCTTTATTGACTAAACCTCAGGGTCTTTATGGCCAAAACCATAACTTATACGTACATATGATAGTAAGCTGAGTTCATTGTTCAATGTCCCATTCACTTCTCAAAATCATTACAAAACTAGTTCTTTAGGTTTCTTTAGGTTCCCATATACTTCACTTACCCAATTCGTCCACATACAAAAGTTTCAATTACTAACCTCTTTTACACATACACAAATTTACTGCATGCACTAACAACTTTCCGTCATATACATACATTCACATCTTATAAGACTTGTGCAATTCAAAATCCCAACCGAATTATCCGAATATATGTACAAATATCAAATATTGGGTCAATAATCGATTACCACTTAACCAAGTGCTACAACAGGTCCAATACTTCAAAATTTGAGCTCAACCCGTCAAGAAGGGCGTTCTGCCCGGAAACCGCCGCCGGAGCCGCCGTCCGCCGCCACCGGAGCAACCTACCTACCATCGCCAAAATCAAAACCTGTTTCAAGTGGAGATTCACCTCATCCCGATCTATCAAAGCCCTCTATCAATTTTATAAAACTCCAAGCCGTTCGGGTTTAATTGAAGGAAATCGAAACCGAGCCCTAACTTACCCACTTCGCATTTACCAAGCGATTACTCCGCCACCGACCGGCAAAATCCTGAAATTGAGGCCACCTTCGTGTTCCTTGTGTCAAGGCGTTCCAAGCCCGATCGAGCTTCGTCGGAAAAGTCGCCGATTCCCATCGACCCGCCGCCACCGCCGCGCCTCTGCTGTCGCTGTTGATTTTTCGATCAGTAAAACATAGTAACACCACCACCATCTTGTTCCTCTCGTCGTGGGGATCAAAACGACATATCATTTGCGCGAATTGGTGAAGAAACGAGCAAGATACGGGCTTGCGAAGTTAGGAGAATATAAATGTATATATGCATAAGTGTATGTATAGGTGTGTGTACATATTTCAGCTCAAGAAGAAGAAGATAAGGACCAATTTTCAGAATTTTCAACATGGTCCCTCAACTTATAACCGCCTTACACTTTAATCCCCAAAGTTTCGATCCATTTTCAATTCAGTCCAAAAGTATAAAAATCAAGTCTTATAGTTCTAATTCTTCCAATTAGGCCCCTAAACTTTCAATATGTAACAAAAATACCCTTTACCAATATTTCTCCAATTATAACACAAATGTGGGGTGTTACATCACCCGTGCGCACGCATGAATAGCCTCACCAAACTTTATCATGACATGTATGCAATTATAGTAGTTTCAATTTTAAATTTTTATAAGTATATAGTTTTCCATAACCACCAAAAGAATCCAACACAAATCTATGAATCAAATAGAACAACAATCTAGTACTTCTTGCCCGAATATGTTCACATTACAAATGTCATCTTAATTGGAATGACATAATTTTATTTAAAAATCTACTCACATCCTACCCTAACCCATACTACTACAAATGAATGGGTTAGGGTAGGGCCTTACCCGCTCCTACCCATTGGGTAATGATACCCAATGGGTATTCACACACTACACACATTCTTATCCAATGGGTATTCATACACCACACACATTTTTCACACACTGTACATATATTTTTCACACACACACACACTGCACATAGTTTTTACACACACACACACATATTTTTCACACACATGCACACACAGTTTTCACATATTCGGTGTAAACACACACGCTGCATACACAAACACACACAGTGTATGAAAAAAAAACACACACACATAGTACACACACACTGCACACACACACATAGTGTGTGAAAAAATACACACACACAGTGTGTGAAAACACACACTGCACACAATTTTCACACATTGTGTGTAAACACACTGCACACACACACACACACTGCACACAGTTTTCACATACTGTGTGTATGCACACACACACACACACACACACAATGTGAAAACACACACTGCACACAATTTTCACACATTGTGCATAAACACACACACTACACACACACACACATTGTGTGAAAACTGTGTGCAGTGTGTTTTTTCACGCAGTGTGTGTTTTCACACACTGTGTGTGTGCAGTGTGTGTGTGAAATTGTGTTTGTGCAGTGTGTGTGTGTGTGAAAAATATACGTGTGTGTGTGTGTGTGAAAAATGTGTGTGCAATGTGTGTGTGAAAAAAATTGTGTGTGTGTGTGTGTGAAAAAGTGTGTGTGTATGCAGTGTGTGTGCAATGTGTGTAAATGCGTGTGTATGTGAGTTAAAAAAAAACATAATATCAAAAAAAGACAAATAAAAAAAATATATGATTTGGTAGGTCCATACCCTACCCTAAAAATAGGGTATACCCAATACACATACCCAATGGGTAAATATTTAAATCGGTTAGGGTAGGGTATAGGGTAAATATACAATTATTGTTGTGTATTGTGTTTTGAGAACGATTATCATCATTATAATTATGTATCACCAACGCATAGAACCTTGCATATTGAAAAGAAAATCATACCATTAAACATAGGGTTAAATGTGTTAAGTACCACAATATTTGGGGTGTTTTTTACTTTGGTATTTAATTTTTGTGAATGTATGATTGTAATTCCCAACGTTTATAAATTGTGATCTAATGGTACCTTTGATGGAATCATTAGGAATATTTTCGTTGAAAATGTAGAGTTAATTACGTTTGACTCCCTTGTATAATTGAAAATTGATGTAAATCCCCGCAATAACCTCCTTAAATCTCCGCAATTAACAAGATACCTTTACTCAATTAAAAATCAATAACAATTTAGCTTTTTCTTTTTCACTTTTTATACCTTGTCATTATTTTAGACTCAATTACATTTATATCTACATTGGATTGAAAATTATATTTTTCAAATTAATTTATTAGTTTACAATATATTAATTAAAGATGCAATAAACAAACAATGAACTTTTAAACCTGGAATGTAGCAAAGATTTTCGTATAAACACCACCTGTGCAATGAAGTTTGATTGGAATCAATTTTGGGGGGCTAAATTGTTCAAAACGCAAATTACAAAATGGTTGTCTTTAATTAACTGTAAATCAAGGAAAATTATCTTCTTTACATACATGCATATTAATACTAGATTTGAGAATGATTATTAGAGGGGGCAATTATGCTAGCGATTCAATAATTGGCGTTCTCAAGAGGGTGCCAAGCCCCGGGGAGAAGACCATCACTTGGTTGTTCATGCCAATGACCTTTTAATTTGTATATAATTCAATTTGATGAACGATTCAAAAGAAAACAGAAGGGGGGAAATTTTCTTCTATTTTTATCTACCTTATTTTCTTTCTTTCTTTCTCTTTCTTTTTTCTTTCTTTTTTGTTTAAAGTTGTTAGGTGGGGTCGTATAATTAAGTGAGCATAATTTATAATATACTGTAATTTTTAAACTTAATTTGAAAAATATAATTTTTAATTCATGTAAATGTAGATGAAATTGAATTTAAAATAATAAAAAAAAGACAAAGTATATGAGTTAAAAGGAAAAAAAAGTATAATTGTTATGGATCTTTAATTGAGTAAGGATATTTTAATATTTTTAAAGATATAAGGATGTTTATTAACTTTTTATTTTGTTTCTGGGTATTTTACATCAATTTTCAATTATACAAGTGGGTCAAGTGCAATTAACTCTACATTTTCTATGGAATATTTCCAAAAATTCCATCAAAAGTACTACCAGAGTACAATTTATAAATAATGGGTATCATAGTTGTAAATTTACAAAAATTAAGTACCAAAATGCGAAACACCCCAATGATTGGAGTGCTTAAGGTATTTAATCCTAAAACATAATATAGCATGTTATATTTTTATCCGTTAATTACAAGATACTTATATTTATGATGTACTACAAACTGAAAGAATAAAGAGGCAGAGAGATTAGAGAAAATAAGGTAGTGTTTGGTTTCATGTGTGTGTATATATATATATGTATCCATTGTCTGCATCATTTTAAAGGCTGAGGTCGTGTGTACCTGTAAATACAACTCTTGCTTGAATTATAGCCGGAAAAGCAAGCAATGTGAGTATGGCACAAACTATCAGCCTGAACCACTCCATCTTCCCAAATTGAAATGTGTACTAAGTGAGATCCTGAGGATCTTTGCGTATTAGGTGAAATATTTGAACACACACACACACACATACATATATATATATACACACACAAAGAGAGAGAGAGAGAGAGAGAGAGAGAGAGAGAGAGGGAGAGGAGAGAGATTACTTAATTAAGATTATCTCTTCATTTTCCAGCTGTTTATTCAATTTGGGGTTGCTGATTTCAAAATTCAATTACTGCCCTGCCAAAATTCATAACAATTCTTTGCTTTGAAACTTTTTGCTTGTAAATTGGCATTGTGTGCTAATTTCTTCGACGAATTTTCTATGAAAAAATTATTTTTCCCAAGTAAAAATAAATGCAAAGAGATACTAGAGGAACTCATTGCAGACTTTTAATTAGTACTAAAGGTTAGTTAAGTTTTTTCTTCTCGTATTAGAGAACAACTTTTGTACTAACCAAACAACATATATAGTCAAGTCAATCATGGATTTGGCCTTCCGCGTGAACGAAAATTTTCTTCGCATTAGAATTTTGTTTACACATTTATTGGCCACTGAATTTTCATCTTTTGCCTTAATTCTTTGATGACATTTTATGCCTAGACTAATTTATATGCATGGTTTAGTAAATGACTTTGTGTGCTTTTGCCCCTCTCCGACAAAGTTCCGGATATGTGGGTTCGTCGTGTATTCACCATTTTTTCTTCTCTTTTTGAAGATCACCTCTTGGACAAGATTAGGCCCTTCCTCTAGCGCCAAAATGATGCGGTCGGTTTTTGGTTCAACCCCGTATCGGGGTCCGAAGAGCTCCTGAAGATAATGCTGGTGGCCCACCTATCAAAGAGGGAGGAACGCACGTGAGACTAGCCGGTTTTGTCCTGGTGTAGGCTCTCCGACGCTCAAGTCAGTGTTTGGAGAAGATGATGAATAGTCAATGAAAGGTTTTCTTGCTTATCAAGAATGAGATTGAGAATCTTATGATTTCCTTACCCTTGGGTGGAGAGCCGATTTGGTATATATGTGAGAGTGAGGCACCTGGATGTGACATGGTTGGTAGGAGCCGGTCAATTTCCTGACATCAGCCGTACCAGCATGTGCTCTTTGTCCCCTTGGTGATTCCCATTGGCGGCTGCTCTCACATCTCATTAATGGGGGGCCTTATTGGCATTTAATGTGTATCTTCAGCATTTGTGACCAAGGATTGCATTTATAACTTGGCATTTAAGGCGTTGGAGACTGATGGGATCGACCCATGTGCCAATGGGGCGTGTTAGGTGGCGGTAGGTAGGACCGGCCATTGGTCGCCAGCTGGATTCATCCGTGTTAGGCATCAAGCTGTGCAATGGCCAAGTATGGGATTCCGTCCTCGACACGGACGCGTTCGACGGCCCCTTAAGCCAACGAACTCCTCGTGCCCTTAGAACAGGGCAGGACGTTTTCGAGGGCCGTGGGTGGTTTCGAGGATCCCTCGAGTAGCGTACTTGTGTCTCGAGGCGACTTTAAGAGCTTCCAGCTTAAGAGCTCCTTCGAGGACAGTCCGTCATATCGAGGGCTTCAACTTCCCACTTAGGCTGTCTGGAGGCACCTGTTGACGTGGCGTGATGAGGTGGCACCTGGCTCATCAAATTCAAAAAGTTCACTTCATCAATTTTTCATTCCAAAACATCCAACATTTAATTTTTTAACTAAATTATTCTTTTGAAGTTCATCAATGATGATTTTAACAAATTAAACTTTTTTCAAAAATTTTAAAATATATAAATTATGATGAACATTTGGGCAAATCACATAATTGATCATTAAAGTTTGATCACTATAGATATATCCTCATCTATAAATTGCTACATCTTAACTCTCAAATTTTAATTGTGTTTCATTGTAGCCATTCAATCAATTTTTCTGGGAGTAAAATTCTTAATCAAAACTTGGATGACATTCTACTCATCCAAATTTTATATTTTGACACTTTAATCCTTCAAATTGTATGTTTACATTGATTTTCAAAACTTACAGGTATAATGCTATTGATTACAACCGGTGTTGTAGTCATTCTAAGATTCTATCAAAGAACCCAAATTGAATTTTCAAACCTTAAAAAAATCTAAAAAAAAGTATTGAGAATTGCACTCCATAGTTATTACTATATGCTTTTGTGGAAATATTACTAAAATAAGGTGTACTTGAATAGCTTCAAATCATGATAGAAGATTTTTGGTCGTGAAATATACAAAATAAGTGGTGATTTTTTATTTTTGTTAACAAATTATTATTAGACTCTTATGGTTTATTAACTAGGGTTTTACAATTTCGAGAGGTAACAATGTTTTAAGTGTAGCAAAATGTGTATAATATTTTTGATAAAAGAATCAAAAAGTATAAATCATAACTTACCTAAGGAAAACTTTAGAAGTCTAGAAAAATTAGCCAACAAAAATATTGATCACAATTTACCACATATTTGTTGCAATCGAAAAATCTTACTCCAAAATCTAAATTGGTCTAGTTGCATCTTATGTTATAAATATTACATCAGAAATAGTTTGTGTTAGCCATGGAGTATCATCTTCATTCTTCAGTTCTTACAACATGATAGATTTAAAGTTTTGTCTCTTTATAGGCCGTGCATGGTGACTGCAATATATAATAGTAGGGGTCCATAGTATTATACTTGCAAGGTAGGAGGACTAATGTGAAAAATTAAAATTTGAAGGACCAAAGTACGAAACATAAAATTTGAAGGGTTAATTAAGTGAAACTCAAATTTTGGATGTAAAATTGTACCCTCGAAAAAATTGAATGAAAAACTAAAGTGAAAGACAAGTAAAACTTGAAAGAGTAAAACTTTGCAATTTATAGATGATGAACTAAAATGATTCTAATTGTAAATTTTAGCAACCAATTATGTGATTTGCCCCAAATATTTAAGATATATAAATTATAATTTAGATGATTTTATTTTTTAAATTAAATACAAAACAAAAAAAATATTAAAATCTTCACGAAGTATTTTAATAGATATGCTTTTTCTAAATGTAAATTAGCATTAGGTAGAAAAAATAGTTTATAATTAAATAAAAATTAATATAAGAAATTCATGGATAAATTTGAACAAAAAAGGGTAAAATTCGATTATTGTTATAAAATATTTGGAACAAAATATAAGCAAAGAAGATGACAAGAGAATTGAGAGAATAGAAGAGTAATATTATTTTTTTGTATTTTCTTGTGTGTTTGAAATGCTCATCGGAAGCCCCAATTATAGGTTCAATATTTATACAACTTGTTAACGATATAAATTTTCAGCAACTTATATTTATTTCAACTACTAATCTATAAATAGCTAACAACAAGTTTGTAGTTGGTTACAAGGATATGGATAAAATTATTGATAAATGACTAAGAACTTATATATTGTTGGTTAACTAGACATCCGTAAATATTATATATATAACACTCCCCCTTGGATGTCCGTTAACGATGATGTGTCTCATTAAAACTCACTAAGAAAAGCGTATGGATAAAAATTTAGTGAAGGAAAAAAAGTACATATATCTTGTGATACGCATAATAGGATACCTCCTTAAAAACCTTTCAACAAAAACTCAATGGGATAAGACATTAATAAGTTACGGGAAAAAGAGAACATTGCGTACTCACTCCCCCTTATGACAACATCACATGATTTCTTTGAATCGGAGAATTCCAATCCTATATCTTAGCTTCTCAAAGGTTGATGTAGGCAGTGTCTTAGTGAACATATCAATCAAATTATCACTTAAACTAATTTGTTGAACATCTATGTCATCATTCTTTTGAAGATCATGTGTGGAAAAGAACTTTGGTAAAATGTGTTTCATTCGATCACTTTTGATGAATCCTCCCTTTAGCTGAGCTATGCATGCGGCATTGTTTTCATACAATATTACTGGAATCTTCATTGTGTTAAAGACAAACCACATATCTGTTGGATTTGTTGAGTCATTGATCTTACTCAAATACATTCTCGACTTGCTTCATGAATATCGATTATTTCTATATGATTTGAAAAAGTAGCAACTATCGCTTGTTCTGCTGAACGCCGTGATATATTTGTGTTTGCATTTGTAAATAGATATCCATCTGAGATTGAGTTTATAAGTGTTAGATAAATATCCCGTATCTGCATTGACAACTAACTAATATTAGATTCATATAAGTAAATAAGCTCATATCAGTTGTTTCTCAAACATACTGAAATATTTGTTTAATCTCATTTCAATGTCTTCGAGTGAGAGACAAACTAAATTTGGCTAATAAACTTATAGAAAATATTATATGATATCGTGTCCAATTAGTAAGATACATTAGTGCTCCAATTGCAATAAGATATGGTACTTCATGATCAAGGGGCTTTTCAACATTTTCTTTAGGCTGGAATGGATCTTCATTTCTATCAAGTGATCTCAAAACCATTGGGGTACTAAATGGATGTGCTTTATTTATGTAAAATCATTTTAAGATCATTTCAGTACAAGTTGATTGATGAGCAAATATTCTGTTCAAATGTTCAATCTAAAATCCTATACAAAATTTTGTTTTTCTAAGATCTTTCATTTCAAATTCTTTTGTCAAAGTTTCTTCTACTTTTGGAAGCTTTTCAAGAGTTCCAATAATATTTAGATCATCAATATATACAACGACTATAATAAATTTTAACCCGAACCTCTTTATAAAGGCACATAGACAAATTAGGTCATTGGTGTACCCAGTTTTCAACAAATATCCAGTAAGGCGATTATACCACTTACGCCTAGACTATTTCAGACCATATAACGACTTTTGCAATCATATCAAATGCATTTCCTAAAAAATTTTACATGTTTTAGTCATTTTGAATCCTTCAGGGATTTTCATAAAAATTGGCGATTATATAAAACTCCCTGTGGTTTTGCCGAGTTGTTGAAACCCCTCTCCCCAGATTGAAAATAAGCGGAAAAGTCCCTATGGTTGCCTAAACTACTATTTCTGTTTTGCAATATTTGTCGTTTAAGGTTCAGACATATTAAGAAGAATTTAAGAGTACACTATAGTTGACAACTTTAACAATATTAATGACTTATTGATATATTAAAAATTCGAACAAATGCATTAAATATTGACTTAAATAGGTTATATAAGTATTATTTACGTGAAGGTAAATTTGAAAAACATGCATTAAAAATTGCATTATTTTTATAAAATGATAAATATTTTGAAATAAAATTAAAATATGAAAACGATATATATTGCAAAATGGAGATAGCAAATGATATGCGGTCATGGTTTTGTGAATGACTTAGTACACTTTTTTGCCTTAACTAATTAATATGCATGGCTTGATAAACGACCTTGACTCGCTGCGACATGTTATTAGGAGTATTACGTCATACTAGAATTTACTTAAAGCCAATCTTATATCGCTTGCTTAAATATTTATGCATAACGCTTTACGCTCTGTTACAACGGAAATTAAAAGTATAATGTGTTCTAGATATTGTGTGTTTTGTACTATATAATATATCTCAACCCTATTTCATAAATATCACTTAGGAAATAAAACAAAAATCAATTATATAGAACTCAAGAAATAAGACGAGCTATGGTGCCATGGTTATGGTGGAGGAGAGGAGGTGATGGTGCATGTTAGTGAAGAAACGGCGGCGGAGAGGGAGGAGGGGGCCGGTGGTGGGGGGGCGTGGGGGTATTTCAGGTGGGGGCGACAGGGAGGTGCGCACGTTAGCGGGGTGTTTGAGCGGCGGGGGGGAGTGCGCACGTTAAGATTGGTTCACCCCACTTTGTGAGAAGTTCAAAATATATGCACATTAATAGCTAATTATTTTGAGGGAATTTTTATTTTTTTATTGTCCTTTTTTTTTTTTTGGGTACTTTCTCTAAAATTTTAATTGAGTTTTTATGGAGATTCAATTATTTTTGTTGTTTATGTCATCTTAATTAATGCTTTTACTCCTCAACTTTGACATTTAACTTGATGAAGCACAGGAAAGAATTTAGTTTTTGTCTCTTTCTTTCTTTTTCTTTTTCATTTTTTACATAAATATAACTCATTTACATATCCAAATTTGGGAATTTCTTGTTAAATCAAAATTTCAAATTCATTTTGAAAAGAGTCTGTTTGAATGGATTTTTTTTAAGAAGAGACGAGAAACATTTATTATTTAAAAAAAATGCGATGAAAAAAACCGTGTTTAGCTCAGCTTTTATAAAAAAAGGCAGAAGCTAAAAAAACCCAAAAATGACCTTTTCGAACGCTATTAGATTTGTAGCTTTTAATAAAAATATTTTTTAAAATACTTTTAATTTTAATTAATTGACTCTATGACTTTAAAAAAGGAATTTTAATATAAAAAGTGCATTTTGAATTTTTTTTTTTCAAATCTACAAAAATGGGCTGACACTCTGTTATAAAATTCTTTATTTGAATCAGATTTCATACGCTAATCTAATTTTATACTATTACATTTATCATACAATGGATCAGATAATTGTATTATTTTAAAGTAATAATTGTCTCCCTTTGATAAGTTCAAAATTAAATTCCATCAGACATATTGAGCTAAAAGCTAAAATAAAATCGCAAAATCCAATTATAATTAGACTCAGAATCAAAATAAAGTGATCAAGATTTATTAAATTATAAAATTAAATGATTAATGAGGCCATAGATCTAAAATAAATTATAATAAATATACAGGCAAGCCAAGTAAGAAACTAAAATACAAAATAAACTGATTATTTATTGTAAATAAAGTATAAATGGAAGAAAATTTATAACAAGGCAATTATATTTAAAATATTGCCACACGTAAATATAGGAAAAAAAATGTCAATTAATACTATGAGAAGACAGTTATGCCCTATTTATATAAGCATTATATGTTGTCTCATATAAAGCAATGGCTTATTTCTTATCTGATTTCATAAATGGTTATCATCTAAATTTACCACTCTAATATATATATATATATATATATATATAGCATATATAAAATATACATAAATGATGTATATAAAAATATATGATTTAATCATCGTTGAACACCTAACTTGATTAATGTCAAGGATCCAGATTTAATAATTATATATATACATTTACACGCAAATATATTTAAATAATACTAGCAAAGTGGACAAACTTAATTCATGTGTAACATCTAAATAAGATAAATTTAATCAAGGGATTGAATTTTAATAGCATAAAGCAAAATATTAATTACTGTTTAGTATGAATTTATATTAGAACTATTTATTAAATTATGATAAGTGAAAATTTTTAATTTAAAGAAAAATGAAACTTTTTTATTCAAAAATAATAATAAAAAAAGAATAACTTATTTTTTTTGAAAAAACAACGAGTAGGGGCAAGAACATAAGAGTTGAAGAGAAAAAAAAAAAAAAAAATGAGAAAACAGGTGAAGTGAGATGAGAGAAGAGGATAGAAAAATAATGACATCCACAAAATAATGAAGACACCAAAAGATAGGCAATCAGGAAATTCTAGCCCAGACCCGACTCGATTGAATTAGTGTTAATCATGTGGTGAGTATTTTATATTTACCCTATAAATGTTCAAAAATTTAGGGAGAGTGATCAATCACTTGACAAGTACAATACACTTGTCATATGATTTGTTGGGTTCGATCAAATCATGTCCAATTAGAATTTTCAAGGCAATTCATACTTTTAAAGTCGTATAGAACAATTTGATTATTCAACGTTTTTTTGCACACATCACTTGAACTATTCAACTGTTAATTGGTATCCATGTTTAGTAACCTAAAAGCGATGTTGTGCACACACCACTTTTAGGTTCTTAATTTCAATGGTCTATATAAAAGGGTTACCTCTATCAAATATTACGAAAGGAATGTGTCCATGTTTGGTGAAATAGTTTAGGCGCCGGTTATTATTATTTTATTTTATCTTTCGTTGCGCGCGTGTGTGTAGAAAGGTGCGTTACGCTTCTCAAATAGCACAACAAGCTAGTAAGCTACTTCATGCACGAATATGTTCACATCTTGTAGCAACAACATATTATATTACATTTGTCTATATGGAGTGGCTCAATAAACAGGCCAGAATATTATTAAATACTCATGCATAGTGAAAATAACATTTATTCAAGATTTTTTATACATTCGGTTTGGATTCTATATATACCGAAGAGTTCAAATTGCATCATATTATTAATTTACTTAATTTCAAAAAAAATAAAATTGAAAAATATAACATAATCTCAACATCTAGTTTATATATACGCTCAAACACTAGGTTCATACAAAAATTTTCCCATTTATTCCTTACACCAATAATGAAAAGTTAACACCCAACGTCAGAGCTTACTGATTAGGACCAGGCCGCCCCACTGGTCCCGGTGGCGGCGAATTCGGTGGCCGCGGATCTGCCAAAAAGGAAAAATGAAAGAGAGAGTGAGTTGATTAGATGTTCAATATGATGATTGTTGTATAATGTGTTCTGTTAACTATTATCATTAGAATCAAGCATTACCAATACAAAGAAACTTGCATGCTCAAAGCAAAAATGATAAAATAAAATTTAAGAAAGAATGTGATATTTTTATCCATTAATTATAAGATGCATATATCTCTCAAAATAAATGATGAAAAACAAACTAAAAAGAATAAAAAGGTGGGGAGATTGGAAACTGAACTCATTCATATAATATTCTTTTTGATTGCACATAGCATGCTAAAAAATAGAGTATGGGTTGCCGAAGGCTCACTGACGTGGCTTGTGTGGCTATTGAATAAACTAACATAACTTTGCAGAGAGTGGTTTCCTATGTACTTATATTTAAATATTAATTATATATAGGGTTAATTACAAGTTGCACCCCTCAACTTATACCTATGTAACACTTACACCCCTCAACTTCATAACGTAACAATTCAGCCCCTCCTCTTAACAGTCAAACTTACTTTATTGACGGCGTTAGAATTTGACCGTTAAGTGTGACGTGTCACACTTAAAGCCAAGGTTATTTATTAAATACCAAATTTACCCTTCATTCATTTTAATCAATTTAACCCCTCAACTTTTTAAGTCTCTAATAATTGGCCCTATTCTCTTCACTTAGATCCCAAAAGTTATATTCTCCCTCAATTGTCCCTCAAAACTTTTAGCTTCTACTTAATTACATTTTAAAATATAAATATATTGTAGGTATCTATATATATATATATATGTATATATTTATAAAAATATGAGAGTTTTTTATAATTTAATATAATTATATTTTTTTAATATAAATATATTTAAATTTTATAAATAATAAATTGTGTATACATGCATGTATAATTTAATAAATTCATATTTTGAAATGTAAATAAATTTATATATTTAAAATTTAAATATATTGTAGGTATCTGTATATATATGTACATATTTGTAAATATATGAGAGCTTTTATGATTTAATATAATTACATATTTTTTAATATAAATGTATTTAAATTTTATAAATAATAAATTGTGTAAATACATTTGTTTATTGATTACATATTATTGTAGACCTTTTATACATATAATTAATATGCATATATGCGTATTTGAGAGTTTTTTATTATTTTATACATGCATGTATAATTTAATAAATTTATATTTTAAAATACAAATAACACTATATATTTAAAATATAATACGTACATATTTATACATATATGTATAATTTAACATACTCATATTATTTAATGTAAATATATTTATATTGTATAAATAAAAGATTGCATAAATACATTTCAACATATTCATATACAAAGGGACAAAAAAGAAGCAAGAAGTAGGGGCAAAAATGTCCAAATATTTCAACAGTCATTCACAATAGTAACTTTCACTTTAGTCAACGTCCACGTCAACAAAATCTGACGATTTCGAAAACGGAGGGGCAGAATTGTTACGTTATGAAGTTGAGGGGTGTAAGTGTTACATAGGTATAAGTTGAGGGGTGCAACTTGTAATTAACCCTTATATTTATTACAGTTGGAAATAAGAAACAATTTGAATTCGTAATTAGAATTTTGAGTCTTTTTTTTTTCTAAATTTTACAGAAGAAAGCATTGATCAAAATAGAGCATATGAAACGTAAAGCAAGACATTCATATTCAACAAGATCAAAATTAAACAGGGCCTACCATAAATAATAAAAAAATATTTTACATAATATATATATATGTATGTATATATATGATATACATATAGTATATTCATCTATTCTAAGGTTGAGGTCATGGATCTATACCTGAAAATACAGTTCTTGGTTGAATTATAATTGGAAAAGCGAATAATGTGAATATAAGAAAAAGCACCACCCTGAACCACTTCATCTTCCCAAATGTGAATAATGCTCTTTGCTTGTCATGTGAAATATTTAATCACACACACGCACATATATATATATAGATAGAGAGAGAGAGAGAGAGAGAGATTGCTCTTTATTTTCCAGCTGTCTTTTCATTTTTGCTCGCGGATTTCAAAAATTATTTAATACACCCTTAAGATTCAATTTCACGTGTAAGAATCATTTTGTGCTTTGAAATAGTCTACTGGTCACGGTCAACTATAGACATTGCAGTCTTTGATGATTTTTTTTTTTTTTGCCTAAACTAATTAATATGCATGGTTTCGTAATTGACTTAGTATACTACCTTCGTTTTATATTATCTATTATTTTCGTATCTCATTTTTATTTTAAAATATTTGTTATTTTATAATAATAAAATAATATTTAGTATAATTTTTTTAAAAAAAATTATCCTCATATAAAGAATATTATAAAACTCACACAATTTCCCTAATTATTCTATCACTTATTTTTGAATTATTCGTGCGCGTGCGCGCGCACACACACACACATATACATATATATATATATATATATACACAGAGAGAGAGAGCGAGAGAGGGGGGGGGGGGGGGGGAGGAGAGAGATTACTTAATTAAGATCATCTCTTCATTTTCCAGCTGTTTCTTCAATTTGGGGTTGCTGATTTCAAAATTCAATTAATGCCCTGTCAAAATTCAGAACAATTCTTTGCTTTGAAACTTTTTGCTTGTAAATTCACATTGTGTGCTAATTTCTTCGACGAATTTTCTATGAAGAAATTATTTTTCCCAAGTAAAAATAAATGCAAAGAGATACTAGAGGAACTCATTGCAGACTTTTAATCAGTACTAAAGGTTAGTTAAGTTTTTTCTTCTCGTATTAGAGAACAACTTTTGTACTAACCAAACAACATATATAGTCAAGTCAATCGTGGATATGGCCTTCCGCGTGAACGAAAATTTTCTTCGCATTAGAATTTTTGTTTACACATTTATTGGCCACTGACTTTTCATCTTTTGCCTTAATTCTTTGATGACATTTTATGCCTTGACTAATTTATATGCATGGTTTAGTAAATGACTTTGTGTACTTTGCTTTTACTAGACGCAATAGGGAGTATTAAGTTGTAAAAATAACTTAGTTAAAGCTAGTTATGGTGAAATTAAACCATTTCATGTATCTCTTACTTAGAATATTTATAATTTTATATATGGATAACCCTCTACACTATGTTAGTATAGACAACTAAAATTATAAGATGCTGTAGGTATTTTGTAATGTCCCACATCGAGTATTTACGGGCAAAATGGATTTCTTATAAGTTTGTGCTAAAGACATTGATCGTGTCTCGTTTGAATTATTAGGAAACTCAGATAGGAATGATTTTTGAAATTCTAAAAAATAATTTAATTTGACACGTATGATGCGATATTTTACACTTTAAAAAAGTGCATCAGTTATTGATCTATTATAATATTATTTCATAAAAGTGTGTCAATAAGTTATATCAAATTTAAGTGCATCAGTTATTGATCTATTATAATATTATTTCATAAAAGTGTGTCAATAAGTTATATCAAATTTTAACTATAATGTATTATTTGTAAACTTATGAAATATGAAAAATAGGTTATTTTTACACTCATTGATCTATTATAATATTATTTCATAAAAGTGTGTCAATAAGTTATATCAAATTTTAACTATAATGTATTATTTGTAAACTTATGAAATATGAAAAATAGGTTATTTTTACACTCAAATGATATGTTAAAAGTGACACATAAGGTGTTCAAATTAAACATGATATTTTTAAAAGGGGGTCCCTTGCTATGCATTAAATTAAATATTGTAGCATGAACTTATTTTAAATATTGTAGAATTATATTCACTTACAGATTATAAATCCTTCAATCTCAAATGCAACCAATCATAATGAGCTTTAGGTGAAATTACCATTACCTTTCTTTTAAATTATGCCACAATTCAAGTGGATCTTTTATAGTCAAATACTCTATTCTCAAACCTTAAACAAGATGGTGGCAATGAAAAGTCATGGCCCTAGCCTTATATTCACTAGATGCTTCATTTTCGTTTAAAATTGTATTTCTAAGATCTTTAACATCTAGATGAATTTCTGCATCTAGCACTCACGATAATAATTCTTGCCCGTTATGTCAAGGGCTGCAAACTCAAGTTTTGTGAGGTTCAACATTCCATATAGCAATATATATATATATATATATATAGATATATAATATCCCGTTATGTCAAGGGCTGCAAACTCAAGTTTTGTGAGGTTCAACATTCCATATAGCAATATATATATATATATATATAATATAAAGCAAGCGCGATTAAAGTCATATTAAAGGATTAAATGATTAATCAAACTATTATCCGAAATAGGAAGAGCAAGTTATCAATGTCAGTTTTAACATATAAATCAATTGACAAAGATATAATAAGAAAAAACAAAACTAAATTATTTCTAACTAATTAAGACACTCAAACACAAAGTAAGAGCCGGGGGTTTTTATCTTCTCTATATATTTGCATTATATGACATATAAGATAACGTAATATATATATACATATACACATATATATATTAGGGATTCGTTTGGTTCCTAAAATTAGCCGAGAAATGGGGTTTTCATCTTGGCTAATTTGTTGTTTGGTTGAATACAGTAAATCACGCGGGTCCTGACTTAATCCTGGCGACCTGACACTAACCCAGCCATATCTCGAGATTCTCATTCAGGGAAAAAGGGTGAGATTAAATCTTAGTTGCCGAGATTGGTTTTTCATTACTTTTCAGTCCTTAAATTTGGGTTGGCTTGTTACAATTTTGTCCTCGACCTCAATTAGGGTTGAAATTGGATGGAACACTTCTCAACTGGTGTTTGTTGTTTGGCAGAAAGAGCAAATTTTTTTTTCCTGTTTTATTTGTAATTTTGGTTTTTCTTTGGTTTCTTGAAAATTTAAGATGATAAGAATTTGAGGACGTTGGAGGAACAGCTTCTTGCAAGTGTGGATATTGACTGTTGGAGGTAATTGTTTCTTTTCTTTTTCATTTACTGGATCTCCTCTGCACACATATATGTATATATGATGATTGTTAAATCATATATGGCCAATAATAACCCAAAAATTTTGTGAATGTTTTTGTTCTTTCATGTTATTGCTCACGCTCATCCTATAATTTAAGGTTCAAATGTTGATAGAGTGTCACGCCTAGTCAGGCAGCCAAGAAACATGTGAAAGGAAGACAACTTGTAAATAGGAGGAACACGACTTTACTGAAATGGTGTCGCATGAGTAAGTTGTAACGACACCGTTTCATAAGGGTCATCAGTTATAATTGATTAGCTTAACAAAATGGTTAAGTTGGTTAAAGGGAGGATAAAATGAGGACAACTTGTAACAGAAAATAGTTTTTGGATTATAATGAAATCAGATCTTCTTTCTCTCTCAAGCTTTCTTCTTCTCTCTCTATTTTTTCTTTCTCATCCCTTTAGTCACGTTCGAGTCTAGGTTAGTTGCTCACCTTGTTCTTGCCATTGTTGATTTGGTGCCAAGTTCGTGGTAGGATTGCAAGAGCAGGCTGAGTCAATCCCTTGGGTTGTAACAATTTGGTATTAGAGCACGATTCCTGGGCACGTTGCGCTGAAATCTGATGGCGAAGGTTAATACGACAGATAACGCTAGGATAGATACGGTAGAGCAGCAGGTTGGAGAGTTGCTAGAGAAGAACAGGGCACTAGTAGAAGTGCAGGAGGAGATTCGAGAGCAGATGGGAGGAATAATGGGGAAACTGGAGGAGTCACTCTGTAAAAGGATGGAGGAAACGGTCTGTAGAAGAATGGAAGAGCTGTTCAAGACTTTTGCTGCAAACAAGGGTAAGGAAACTACTACTTCTCCTTCAATGCCAGCAAGACAAAACCCCAGTCCCCCGGTTTTTTTTTTGAATTTTTTTTATTGAAAATTGGGGGAAATTCCGGGGGAAATTTCCCCCGATTTTTTTTTTAAATTTTTTAAATTAAAAACCGGGGGAAATTCCGGGGGAAAATTTTCCCCGTTTTTTTTTTTGAAAAATCGGGGGAAATCCGGGGGAAATTTCCCCCGTTTTTTTTTAATTTTTTTTAATTAAAAACATAATATTAATATATAATAGGTAAAACAATAAACAAAGTTGGAAGTAGCTCAATGGCAAGGTATTAGTCTTACATCCAAGAGGTCCCAAGTTCGAGTCCATACAAAAGCAAAATTTTCGTTTTGTTTAAAATTAAAACCGGGGAAAATTCCGGGGGAAAATTTCCCTCGGTTTTTTTTTGAATTTTTTTTCAAAAACAGGGGGAAATTTCCCCTGGTTTTTTTTAATTTTTTTAATTAAAAACATAATATTAATATATAATAGGTAAAACAATAAACAAAGTTGGAAGTAGTTCAATGGCAAGGTATTAGTTTTGCATCCAAGAAGTCCCAAGTTCGAGTCCATACAAAAGCAAAATTTTTGTTTTTTTTAAAATTAAAACCGGGAGAAATTCCGGGGGAAAATTTCCCCCGGTTTTTTTTTGAATTTTTTTTAAAACACCGGGGGAAATCCGGGGGAAATTTCCCCTGATTTTTTTTAATTTTTTTTAATTAAAAACGTAATATTTATATATATTAAGCAAAACAATAAACAAAGTTGGAAGTAGCTCAATGGCAAGGTAATAGTCTTGCATCCAAAACGTCCCAAGTTCGAGTCCATACAATAGCAAAATTTTCTTTTTTTTTAAAATTAAAACCGGGGGAAATTCTAGGGGAAAATTTCCCCCGGTTTTGTTTTTGAATTTTTTTTTAAAAAATCGGGGAAAATCCGGGGGAAATTTTTCCCGATTTTTTTTTTATTTTTTTTCATTAAAAACGTAATATTTATACATATTAAGCAAAACAATAAACAAAGTTTGAAGTAGATCAATGGAAGGTATTAGTCTTGCATCCAAGAGGTCCCAAGTTCGAGTACATACAAGAGCAAAGTTTTCTTTTTTTTTTTTAAATTAAAACCGGGGGAAATTCCGGGGAAAAATTTCCCCCGGTTTTTTTTTTGAATTTTTTTTCAAAAAATTGGGGGAAATTTCCCCCGTTTTTTTTTTATTTTTTTAATTAAAAACGTATATTAATATATAATAGGCAAAACAATAAATAAAGTTGGAAGTAGGTCAATGGCAAAGTATTAGTCTTGTATCGAAGGGGTCCCAAGTTCGAGTTCGTACAAGAGCAAATTGTTTTTTTTTTTAAAATTAAAAACACTCTTTGGGGAAATATATTTATATAATATCAATACTATCTTTTAACTATTATTATTTATACTATCTTTTAATTATGTTTATTATATTTATAGGTATACATATGTTTATATTGTATATATATGTTTATGTAGTATATAGAATATATATATTTATATAATATCAATACTATCTTTTAACTATTATTATTTATACTATCTTTTAATTATGTATATAATATACTTATAGGTATGCATATGTCTATATATTATATATATGTTCATATAGTATATAGAATATATATATATTTATATAATATCAATACTATCTTTTAACTATTATTATTTATACTATCTTTTAATTATGTATATAATATACTTATAGGTATGCATATGTCTTTATATTATATATATGTTCATATAGTATATAGAATATATATATATTTATATAATATCAATACTATCTTTTAACTATTATTATTTATACTATCTTTTAATTATGTAAAGAATATACTTATGGGTATACATATGTCTATATAGTATATATTTTTTCATATAGGATATAGAAAATATATTTATATAATATAAATACTATCTTTTAAGTATTATTATTTATACTATCTTTTAATTATGTATATAATATACTTATAGGTATACATATGTCTATATAGTATATATATGTTCATATAGTATATAGAATATATATATTTATATAATATCAATACTATCTTTTAACTATTATTATTTATACTATCTTTTAATTATGTATATAATATACTTATAGGTATGCATATGTCTATATATTATATATATGTTCATATAGTATATAGAATATATATATATTTATATAATATCAATGCTATCTTTTAACTATTATTATTTATACTATCTTTTAATTATGTATAGAATATACTTATGGGTATACATATGTCTATATAGTATATATTTTTCATATAGGATATAGAAAATATATTTATATAATATCAATACTATCTTTTAACTATTATTAATTATATTATCTTTTAATTATGTATATAATATACTTATAGGTATACATATGTCTATATAGTATATAGAATATATATGTTTATATAATATCAATACTATCTTTTAACTATTATTATTTATACTATCTTTTAATTATGTATAGAATATGTTTATAGGTATACATATCTCTATATAGTATATATTTTTTCATATAGGATATAAAAAATATATTTATATAATATCAATACTATCTTTTAACTATTATTATTTATACTATCTTTTAATTATATATATTTTTTCATATAGGACATAGAAAATATATTTATATAATATCAATACTATCTTTTAACTATTATTAATTATATGATCTTTTAATTATGTATATAATATACTTATAGGTATACATATGTCTATATAGTATATAGAATATATATGTTTATATAATATCAATACTATCTTTTAACTATTATTATTTATACTATCTTTTAATTATGCATATAATATACTTATAGGTATACATATGTCTATATGGTATATATATATCTATATAGTATATAGAATATATATATTTATATAGTATCAAACCATATTTTAACTGTTATTATTTATACTAGATTTTAGTATATATAATACATGTGTTTATATAGTATAAATACTATATTTTAATTATTTATAATACATTTATTTTGTTTTTTAAAATTGAAAGAAAGAATGTTAAAATAAGAATAATCAAATAGATATATAATAAATATAAAACAAGACAAAATAAAACACAACTTCCAGCAATAGCCTGGTGGTGAAGGGTTGGTCATCCAACTTTGAGGTCACGAGTTCGAATTCCATCAATTACAAATATTTGCATATTTTGGGAGTTACTATTCCAGCGGCGGCGGTCCAGTGGGGCGACGGCGGGGCGGGCGGCGGAGGCAATCCGGGGTGGGGGCGCCGGTCCGGGCGGTGGTGGCTGTCCGGGCAGCTGGCGAGGGGCGCCGGTCCGGGCGGTGGCGGCTGTTCGGGCGGCTGCGGTCCGGCGGGCGGCGGCAGAGGCGGTGGCGGCTGTCCTGGCGGGTGGCGGTCCGGCGGGCGGTGGCGGTGGCGGGGTGGACCGATGGAATTTCGGCAGAAATTTCCGCCGGAATTCCGCCGATCCGTCTTTCCGACGGAAATTTCCACCGGACTGTTCCACTGGAAAGTAGTCCGGCGGAAATGTCTGCCGGAATTCCGCCACAATGTCTTTCCGGCGGAACACTCAGGCGGAAATTTCCGCCGGATTGGTGCGGAAATATCCGGCGGAAAGCGGAGGTCCGGGGCCATTTTTTCCGGCAGACATGATTCCGCCGGATTTCTGCTGGTTTTCCACCGGATTTAGCATTTTCCAGCGGAAATTCCGCCGGATTTTCACAGGAAATTTCCCCCGATTTTGGCCTTTTTTCTTGTAGTGTGCAAACGGGAAGTGTAGAGGATTATGCCAAACAATTTGAGGAACTGAGAGCCTTTATGCTGAGCTTGAACAGGACCCTTTCAGAGGAGTACTTCGTCAAGAGTTTCATGAGTGGTCTTAAGAGTGAGATAGGGCAAATGCTAGAGATGTTCAACCCCACAGACTTGTCGTTAGCCATCCAGTTAGCCAAAAAATAAGAAACCCTTGTTGGGACCCTGAATTTTAATTCCAAGACTTCCACCAAAAGTTTTAATCCGAACTCAACCAAGGGCTGGAAAAGTAATTTGGAGACGAGTCAAGGTAGGAAACCCATTAGTGCCAGCCCAAGCCTTGATAGATATCCTCCAGTTAAAAGGCTAACTCCAAAGGAATTAGAAAATAGGAAGAAACGAGGCCTCTGCTTCAATTGTGATGAAGTCTACATCATTGGTCATCAATGCAAAAGGTTATTTGTTATTTTAGTAGAGGATGACTTGGAGGAAGAGGTGACTCTAGAGGTAGAAAATCTAGAAGAAGATGAGCTACATATCTCAGTCCACGCACTAGCCGGCCAAGTTATACTAGTCACTATCAAATTGTTGGGTAAAGTGGGCAAACAAACCTTGACCATCTTGGTGGATACTGGGAGTACGCACAGTTTCCTAGATCCCATGACGGCAAAGAGGCTCCATTGTATCCTTGAGTGTACACACCCCTTACAAGTTACAGTCGCTGGTGGGGGAAAGATTGAGTGTAACTCTAAGTGTGACAAGTTCCAGTGGGAAATGGGGGGATGTAAATTCAGCACCCCGGTTAGGATACTCAAACTTGGGGGGTGTGACATGGTACTTGGAGTGGACTTACTTAGGAAACTTGGGCCAGTCACATTTGACTTTACTAATCAGAGAATCCAATTTCGCCATGGGATTAAGAGAGTGACTCTGCAAGGGATTCAACCAGAGGTAGGACTTAGGATGATTAATGGGAAACAATTGAAAAGGGCCATAAAAAAGGGGAGTGGAGCTGTGTTTGGTTGCCTATGTATGATGACCACTATAGCTAAGTCGGAGGGATACAAAACCATAGAGGAGATTAAACCCCTATTAACTGAGTATAGACAGGTTTTTGCTGAACCTAAAGGGTTACCACCACCTAGGAGTCATGACCATAGGATACCACTCAAAGAGGGAGTGACACCATTCAAACAAAGTCCCTATAGATGCCTTTACATTCAGAGAGTGGAAATTGAGAGGTTAGATAAAGAAATGTTGCAAAACAGTATCATCCAGCCTAGCAATAGCCCATATTCCTCCCCTGTCTTGTTAGTCAAGAAGAAAGATGGTACATGGAGGTTTTGTGTAGACTATAGGAAACTAAACTCCTTAACTGTCAAGGATAGTTTTCCTATACCCCTCATTGACGACTTGATGAGCTTGGTCAAGCAAAGGTGTTCTCTAAGATAGACCTTCGAGCAGGGTACCATCAGATTAGAATGCACCCTAGTGAAATTTCGAAAACTACATTTGCTACTGCTTCGGGGCTGTATGAGTTCAAAGTAATGCCCTTTGGGCTGACTAATGCACCCGCTACATTTTAGTCCCTCATGAACTCTGTGTTTAGGGATCAGTTGAGAGATTTTGTATTAGTCTTCTTTGATGACATACTCATTTACAGTAAAACTCTCACTGACCATTTGCACCATCTTAGAGTAGTCTTTAACAAACTTAGGGAGCACCAACTGTATGCTAAGGCTTCTAAATGCAGCTTTGATCAAGACAAAATTGATTACCTTGGGCATATCATTAGTAGGGAAGGAGTTGAGAAAGTCATGTTAGAATGGCCCATGCCTAAGTCAGTTAAGGTACTTAGAGGGTTTTTAGGCCTCACTGGATATTATAGGAAATTTATTAAAGGTTATGGTGTGATTGTGAAACCTCTCACTGAATTGACAAAAAAGAACAACTTTGTGTGGACTCCAGCAGCAACACAAGCCTTTGAACTCCTCAAGACAACCATGAATAGACCTCCAGTTTTACGCTTACCCAATTTTTCTCAACTCTTCATTGTACAGACTGATGCTAGCTATTTCGGCTTGGGGGCTGTCTTAATGGAGAACCACCATCCATTAGCTTTCAGTAGCAAAGCGCTTGGTTCGAAAAGCCTAGGTCTTTCTGTGTATGAGAAAGAGTTCTTGGCCATTCTCCTTGCCATTGAAAAATGGAGGTCTTACTTGTTGCACAGCTCCTTCATCATCTGAACTAACCAACACAGCCTTAAATTCCTTCTTGAACAGAAAATTTCCACACCCTTGCAGCAAAAGTACCTTACTAAACTCCTAGGATATGATTATAAAATAGAATACAAAAAAGGAAGCAGAAACAAAGTGGCAGACGCACTTTCGCGTAGGAATTCAGAAAATGGGAGTTGTTGTGCTCTAAGCATGGTGACACCTACCTGGGTGAGGGAGCTCCAAGCTAGTTACGAGTTGAATAAGAAGGCATAAGAGATAATAGGGGAACTTACGCTCTGTCCTTACAATGTCTCGTTCTATATATATACAGTAGGGGGGTGTTAAAATACAAAAGGAGGTTGTATGTAGGAGAGGGGGTTCAATTGAGGCATCGAATTATCGATTACATGCATGCTTCTGGTGAAGGGGGACATTCGGGCGAACAAGCTACATACCTGCATCTCAAAACCCTCTTTTATTGGCCAGGCATGAAGCAAGCAGTGCAAGATCAGGTTAAGCAGTGTCTAGTGTGTCAGTTGTGCAAACATGATAACAAAAGAAGTCCGGGATTGATTTAGCCATTTCCTGTGCCTGAGCAAGCTTGGCATCATCTCACAATGGACTTTGTGGAACAACTACCCCTATCAGAAGGGAAGAACGCAATTTGGGTCATTGTAGATAGGTACACAAAGTATGCACATTTTATTGCACTTCACCATCCATGCACTGCATCAACACTTGCACTTATTTTCTTACAGCACATTTATAAACTGCATGGTTTACCACAAAGTGTCACAACTGACCGTGATAAGATCTTTGTAAGTCACTTTTGGAAAGAGTTATTTGTTGCTCTAGGTGTGCAACAGCATCTTAGTATAGCCTACCATCCTCAAACAGATGGTCAGACAGAACGCGTTAATCAGTGCCTGGAAGGGTACTTGAGGTGCATGTGTGGTGCTTCTCCCAAAAAATGGGCTGCGTGGTTGCATCAAGTGGAGTGGTGGTACAACTCTTCTTACTACACGGCCCTGAGGATGTCACCGTTCGAAGCCCTCTATGGTTACAAACCCCCTTCAGCTCTAGGCACCAACCATCCCAACACTATCGTGGTAGGAGTAGAGAATTTGCTCCAAGATAAAGCAGCTGCTCATCATGCCATCAAGCAGGCCCTTCACCAAGCTCAGGAACGCATGAGAAGGCTTGCCAATCAGCATCGCCAAGATAGACAGTTTTCCAAGGGAGATTGGGTCTATCTTAAGCTCAAGCCTTACCGCCAATATTCCTTACACAAAAGCCCTTCGTGGAAACTCAGTCGGAAGTTTGCAGGTCCATTTTTGGTTATTGAACATGTTGGTCCAGTTGCCTACAAGCTCCAGTTGCCGCCATCAGCTTGCATCCACCCTGTCTTTCATGTATCCTTGCTCAAACGCCACGTCGGATCCACTGATCAAATCACTCCAGCCTTACCACCTTTTGATGAGGAAGGAAAGGTCATCATCCAGCCAGTCCGTATCCTCGCTCACCCGAAATTGTGTCGCATGAGTAAGTTGTAACGACACCGTTTCATAAGGGTCATCAGTTAGAATTGATTAGCTTAACAAAATGGTTAAGTTGGTTAGAGGGAGGATAAAAGGAGGACGACTTGTAATAGAAAACAGTTTTTGGATCATAATGAAATCAGATCTTCTTTCTCTCTCAAGCTTTCTTCTTCTCTCTCTATTTCTTCTTTCTCATCCCTTTAGTCACGTTCGAGTCTAGGTTAGTTGCTCACTTTGTTCCTGCCATTGTTGATTTGGTGCCAAGTTCGTGACAGGATTGTAGGAGCAGGCTGAGTCAATCCCTTGGGCTGTAACATAGAGCTTGCTATACTTGTCAAGATGCAAAGAAATCAAAAGAATAAATTAAAAAAAAAAGAGAAAAGAAAAGTATGAAGAGAAATTAGTGGATGTAGAGGAAAATGTGAGAGCCTTAGCTGAGTTCCTTATATTACAATTTTGTCCTTGATCTCCATTATGGTTAAAAGTGGATGGAACACTTTTCAGCCCGTGTTCGTTTATTCTCATCCTTTGTTCCTTCGCCGCTTGTGTTTTGTTTGGCAGAACACCAAGGTAAAATTTCAATCTCTATATTATTTGTTTTTTGTATTCTATTACCAAATAATTTTTGGGTGAAATTTTTGGAATGAACCTACATAGGCAATTTACGGTACACTTGTTACCACTTGATGTAGTATTTGATATTTTATTTTAATAGATTATAGACGCTCTGCTTAAGAATTCTGATTAACTTTTTGACTCTTTTCTCCTAATCGTTCCTTTTGTATATTGATGATGACCATTCTTATTCACACTCGGTGGCCTCCCCTACGAGGTATTGTCCCGCCTGCCGTGGATATCCACAGGGTTTTTTTGAACCATGGGGGGGTTTTGTTCTTTAAAAGGGCCCTCACAAGGTAAGGAGAGGATTGACGTTTTTTATGGCAACCAAGTGCTTCATCTCCAACTAATATGAGACAAGATATTGCGCATCATATATATATATATATATATATTAATTTAAGGCAGAGCATTGGCTTGAACTTTTTATACCAGTATGTTTACCTATTTGCACACTTACATTGTTGACAATAACAAATTTTGGTTAATTGTGGGACTAACAATGTTGTATATTTAAAAGGAGAAATATGGATAGGAGTATGCAATTCTTTCTTTCTTTCTTTCTTTTTTTTGTGAATTGTTAAACGAACAGTATTAATGAACCAAAGAATAAAAACCTGTTAATAAAAATCGGGCTGCTTTTTCAAGTGGTGGATGATATACTAGTCACTAAATCATCTAAAGAGTTAGGCAAAACTGCTGGGAAAGATTTTGGCAGTTGATAAAATGACTAGTTCAAAGCTGTTGGGATTAGAGTTGGGCTATCCAACCAAGGCGGCAACATTGGTGGCTTTGGCTGATTACATTGCTCATAGGCAAAACACTAATGTGGCTTTTTAATTTTTCGTGAATTTGTTGTTTGTCGTAGAATATTCTTGGAAGTTTAGATGCTATAGTTGTATACAATGAAAGATGATGTCCGGTTTGATAGTCTTTTCTATTTGAAGAGGTTTTCCTTTTCTTTTTTTGTTTTTTTTTATTTTTTTGTTTTTGATGGTTGAGGTTTTCCTTTTCTTGATTATGCAGATTTTGTTCACTAATCAAGTGCAATGTTTAATGTAACATGCTAAAAGTTGGACATTAATGTCTTAAACTCTGCTTTTGTTCTCAAGATTTTTCTATGAGGTAATTTGTTAAGATGTAGCAAGGACGGGGTTAAAGGTGTAAATTTCCCACCTATTCCCATCCAATCTGGTGTAGTTATTAGTAAGGCCACCATCCCATGTCATATAACTTACCAAACAACGGGAAATTCTTATCCACACTGAGTTTGGCTACACCAAGGCTAATCACGTGGCGAGTATTTTACACTTGCCATGTGATTGGTGTACAATTTAGGGAGAGTGACCAATCACATGACAAGTGTATTAACACTTGCTATATGGTTGGTTGGATGCGGCCAAACCGGGTCTGAGCAAGAACTTTCCACAAACAACCCAACCAATGGAGGCTAGTTTCAGCTAATTTTCAGTTTCAAGATATGCTCCAATTGATTGATGTGGGAAACCAAACTAATCCTAGATGTTTTTGTTAGTGTTAGCATTTTTATATTTTTATCCATGCAATGTCTAAAATATGTAGAGGGCGCCCAATTAAATTCTATGAGATGTCAATCAAGAGTAAACTTTAACGAGCACAACACAACACAACGGAAAAATGATAGCAACTATTTATATCAATAGAAAAATATTGATTGTTCAATTTATATGATCACGTTTAGCTGTAATTTAGCTTTTTCATAATGTTCATCTCAATTAAACACCAATATACATATACTAATGATTCCAAATAAATTTAGGATAACAACAGGAGCACGTACAGACTATTTTTTACATCTATGTCATTAGCTACAAAAGATGAATACCTAGAATTAATTAATCCCTAAAATATCCCACAATGAGGTCTTTCCTCTCTTCCAAGGGGGTGTCCTAGGCCATAATCATTTGTGATAATTGATGTCGAGAACTAAAATACCAATGCGTAATATATGAGTAAACTGACAATATGTCATAGGTAAGAATCATACAACTTGTTAATGATATAAATTTCCAATAACATATATGTTTTTCAACTACTAATCTATAAATGACTAACGTGTAGTTTGTAGTTGGTTACAATGACATGAATAAAATTGTTAATAAATGACTTACAACTAATTATATGTTGTTGGTTAAATGGACATCCAAAACATTATGTTTATAACAATTATTAGGCATTTTGAGAATGAAAGAGGAAAAATTGCAAGTTTATTTTTATTTATTGAATATCTTTCTCCTCATTAATCAATTATCTTACGTGATTTAAAATATAAATATTGACTACTTTATTTTGAAACTAGATATAATTATAATCGGATTTATGCAGATGTTATAATAGCTTTTTAGCTTGATATTATTCATAATAGTCAAATTTTCAACATGATTAAATTTCGGTCATTTTTTTTTATGTTGGGAAGTGCTCATAGGTGGTAAAATGCAAAAATTGTGTAGTTTAAATGACAAGCAACGAAAAAGAAAAGTCCAGATGGTAAAATCTAAAAAGGTCATAGTATATATGGACCACATTTTACTTCTTTACTATCAACAATCTAAATCTATTATCTCAAGTTTTAGCTAGATCGAACTAATCCATTGACACAAATAGTTCATGGGAGAAAATTGAGTTATTTAGGACCTGAAGGACTTAGAGGCGAACTGCTACTTTTCGAATACGATATATCTAGCCTAGTCACTATAGTCGTATTTGCCAAATTGAGACATTTGAGTGAATCAATGTTGGACTTATTGGGTCCTTAGCAATTCATGCGAGGATGGGTCATTGGGGATAAGTGTAAATTAATTTTGCTAAAATGTTCAAATGTCGAAGGAGAATGCGCATGTGTTTGCTAAAATATTTAGATGTCAATCAGTATTCTTTCTTAATGTGACTGTTGTGTGCTCCACATGCATAGAAAGGTGTATTATGCTTGATTGTTTTTTATCAATTAAAATAAATAAAATGAATCATAACCGTTGGGTATATGAATGAGCGCAAGACCAGAAGTATGGAAGAATTTACACTCCCATCTTGTACCTAGCGTCAACATACATATGATATGTGTTGGGATGAACACTTATTACATCTTGCATATCTAGTGGCACAATAAGTGGGGCCAAAATGAATTATTACGTACTCATGAAAAGTAAAGAATAACATTTACTCCTTACTTCATTTAAAAAGAGAAAAAAAAAAAAAACAGCTTGTATTAAGGTCTTGCTTCTGAAATAGTGAAAAAAATAATAAAAAATTGACTTGTACAACGTAATATTTTTAAAAATGCGTCAATTCTAGACCTGTTTTAACACTTTAATAAAAAGTATCTTGATAGTTACACCAAATTTTATTGAAGACATCAGGTACAATACCAAGTATAGTTGTGTGTAATAAAAACCTATTTTGATAATTTAGAGTGTTACCAAAAAAAATATTTATTTAAAATTTCATATAATTTATTAAGACACTTTCTATTAAGTACCCAATAAGTGCAGAATTGAGGCATTATATATGTTAAATTAAGTTCCTCGACCAGGTGACCCTTTTGGTGGTGGTGGCGATGGCGGCATTGGCCTCAAAGGTGCGGAAACTGAAAAAAAAAAATTAAAAAAATGACGAAGAATCATTACATAATTTGATTGGATGTCCATAAGATGATTTTTGTGTAATGTTATTTTGACATAGCAATTGCATGCTCAAAACAAAATGATAAATGAAACATAGACAAACATTTTATGTTTTTTTCCGCGAGTTATGCATATGTTGCAGCAAATTTCTCTCCATTGGTTGTGCAATTAAACTGCAAGTTTTACCATGGTGAGCTAGGTAGAGTTAAACCCTACTTGTACTCCTTTCCTATTCTCTCTTATTATAAACAACCATTTTGCATCATCGATTGCTTCGAAAATGATCAAAACTAACACATACAAATATAAAACGTAAATCCTGTGTATGGCACAAAGTTATGGGCTCGTATCATATTGGGGTAATGTAACTAAGACTGATGTACATTGTATTTCATTCATTTGAATTTGCTCATTTTATTCATCCAATTGACTTTTGTTAGTTAGTGGACAATCCCTACAAGAAAATGAGTAAATTTGTGACAATATAATAAGTGATAATAAAAAAGTTGTCATTAATTATATATATTTGGTGACAACAAATTGATGTTGTCTCAAAGCAGAGTATGCACAATATCAATCGTGACAACTTACTTTCAAAAGGTGGCAGCATAGTGCAAAAGTGATAATTAGTGGCAAAACCAAAAATAAAAAATAAAAAAAAAAAGATAATTAGTGGCACACTTATTGTGACAACTTAGTGTCAATGGAATTTTATCACAAAATTTTAATAACAATTTTTTTTTGTCATCAAGTTGTCACTATATGTGTGTCTCTAACTATTAATAGTGACAATTAAAACATTACTTCTTATCGCCATTGAATGATATTGTGATAATATAAAAATTATTGTCACAAAAAAAACTTTATTAGTGACAAAATAGAATGTATTGTCACTTAATACAATCATTGTTGATAACTTTTATATTAACACTTTTAAATCTTATCAATAATATTACTTTTTCTTATACTGAATTATCTCAGTATAATCTTGATATTTTGTAATAATCTCATGCACGTTGCTATTAAGTATCTAATAGAAGTCAGAGGAAGACTAAAATTTAGATAAATTTGAAAGAAATCATGAGATGCAAGGAGAGAGATTCGTATCAAGACAAAACTTGAAACTAAAAATAATATTTTTCTGTCTATCTATATTTTTCTTTTTCTTTTTCTTTTTCTTTTTCTTTTTCGTTTTCTTTCTTTCTTTCTTCTTAACATATCTATCCATCTACTATATGCATCAATTAAAGGATGAAGTTGTGGATATACCTGGTACATCTCTAGCTTGAATTATTATTGGAAAAACAAGCAAGATTGTGAGTACGATAAAAAGCATCAATTTGGACCACTCCATCTTCCCAAATTCAGATTGGTATTTAAGTGAAAACCTAAAGTCCTTTAATTTGCGTTAGGTGAAATATTAAAAACCATGTGTATATATATAGAGAGTTTATTAATAAAGTTCTTCTCTTGATTCTCCAGCTTCTGGCGGAATTGATCGATTCGTACCCCTTAAAATTCAACTTTCACGTGTGTAAGAATAATTCTTTGCTTTGAAAGATTTTGGTTGTAAATTCACATTGTGTGCTAAGTTTTTTGATGATTTTTGATGAATTAATATGTTTCGTAAGTAACAATAAATGCAAAGAGCTACTAGAGGCACTCAATGGACCAGTCTGAATCATCTGCTACAAAACAGCTCTATGTCTTCTCTTCCACTCACCAATACATGTCACGTGTATTGTTGAGCGGTTAAGATAAGAGAAGACAATCTTCAAAAATTTTTCTATATAATAAGTTTTTCTCTTTCCTTATCTTAACCGCTCACCAATACATGTGACATGTATTGGTGAGTGAAGGAGAAGACATAGAACTGTTTTGTGTAGCTGATGATCCGTGCTGCTCAATGTATATTTTTAGCACTAAAGACTACTTTTTTGTTTTCAACTTTATCGTATTAATTCTCTGACAATTAAGAAAATAGTCTGAACCCCATTTTTCCATTCCAACTTGTCTACTAAGAAAACATATACAGTCAAGGTCGATCATGGAATACGCGTTCCGCGTGAAAGAAAAATTTATTCGCATTAAAATTTTTATTCATGTATTGGCCTCTGAAATTACATCTTTTGCGCTCTCCGACGACTTTTTTGGCTAACAAACTTTATTATTATCATTATTATTTGATGAGAAACAGTAATTTTATTAAAAAGGAAATCAACCACGGTCCGCCATACAGAGTTCATGAACAAAACCTGGAATACTCGTCAAGAGCCCCATGCTCATCAAGAGCATGCCTAGCTAGACTATGGGTTACTTGATTGCCCTATCGTCTAACAAAACTGAAAGAGCAATTATCAAAATACGGTGCTTTACAAATAATAGCATCCAACAGGCCTCCTAAATGAGACAAGCCTGGCAAAGACGACTTCAATTTTTGGACCGCTGCTAAGCAATCATTCTCTGTTGTAATAGCTCGCCATCCACGGTCTCTGCCCAAATCTAGCGCGGCCATAATTGCAAGGAGTTCCATGTGTTCGGCCTTCCAACACCCAACACGCCGCCATGAACACCAGCTGCCAAGCACTGCCCCGAAGAGTTCCTCGCAATAACCCCAAGTCCGATAGCCCCGTCTTGCTCAAAAGTAGCCCCATCATAGTTTATTTTCACTACACCAGCTTGCGGGGCTGACTACGCAGTACTTGCAGTCGATGATGGGTTTGTAGTTCTCGGAGTAACTACCTCAACAACCTGTCCTGGAAGCCGTCGACCCTCCCTCACGACGTCTTCGGGCGAGGGACATGTACCTGTATAGATATGTAATTTTAGACATTTGTAATTCATATTTATTTGAGTAAGCTCATGTGTAGGCGATTAGGTCTCTTTACTCTTCTCTTACCAACTTTCTGTATATAGGCACTGGAAATAATTTTTTAGTTAGTGATTGAATTAATGAAAATTTTCTAGTTAATCTAGTTTTCTATCTTTGCGTACTTTACAAGCTTCTCACATAGCGAGTTGTGATCCTGCTTTGATTGAGTCATTCGGCAATCTCAATCGATTATATTTCTGATCAATTTTTCACTATCTGTTGTTGCGCACAAATATAACCTTTGAAACCTCTATTTCTGAGTTTCTAATCTAGCTTCTGCCATGGCTAATAATCTGGATGATGCTCTATTGCTCCACAATTCAGATCACCCTAGGATTTCCCTAGTTAACATTCCAATGAACGGTAAGAACTTTCTCACTTGGAGTCGATCGATTAAGATTGCTTTGGATGCAAAAATGAAATTAGTGTTTATAGATGGGACTATGTCTCCTCCTGAGCTCAATTCTGCTAAATTTTTTCAACGGCGTTGTGTTAATAGCACGATCATATCGTGGATTTTGAACTTGATATCTAAGGACACCGTGCAAGGTTTTATGTATGCAACCTCAGCACGAAGAGTTGTGGTTAGAATTGGAGTAGCTAGTGATATGGTCAGTGCAGTGGACTCTTATTTTACCAAATTAAACGTGAAATTAGCTCTACGAGGTTCCCTCAATTTAGCTACATACTTTAGTAAGTTGAAGGCATTGTGGGATGAATTAGTATGTTTTCATGCATCTCCTCGTTGCTGCTGTGGTTGTCAATGTGGGGCTGCACAAGCGATTAAATCCTCTCATTCTTCTAACATGCATGCTCATTCAATTCTTGATGGGATTGAATGATGGTTATGATGCAATTAGAAACCAAATACTGGTTATGGAACCCTTACCTTCAGTTGAATCACAACGCGAAGTCTAGATTTCATTTCACGAAACCTTTGAGAATGGTGCAATGATGATTAAGAGTGGAGCGAAACATTCAGGTGGACAAAAACCTTTTTACCAGAAGAAAACTAATCATTTTTGTGAGGTGTGTAATGCCAGTGGACATACCAAGGAATCTTGCTTCAATATTCATGGAATTCCTGATTGGTACAAGCAGCTCAAGGATCAAAGAAATTATGGTTTTCAACCTCAGAAACATCAAAATACTAATGCTTGCTTGCAACAAGATACACCCCGCTGGATTTTGGTAATGATATGGTGGATTCAAATAATGTAATATCTGACTTTATTGCATCTCTTTTTCAACAGGAAATTGCAAAGTTTTTGAAGAGCAGCTGTACTCTTGAGCCACAACTAGTACACTTTACAAGTATAATGCCAAACAATGCCTTTGCTTGCTTGAATCATGTGAAACATGCATCATGGATCATAGATATTGGTGCATTAAGCCATATGTGCTTTTAGTCTCACTTACTTCTCAATCCAAAACCCCCACCTACTAATCTGCCCATATTTCTTCCTGGTGGTTCCTACAAGTCGGTCACAACTATTGGAACTATAAAACTCCATCCTAATCTCATCCTTCATGAGGTTCTCTTCATTCCTACTTTGTAGTACGATTTGCTTTCTGTTTCACAACTCACCAAAACCTCTAATCCTATCTTCATCTTCTTACATATTCACTGTTTAATGCCAAACCATACGACTAAAAGTACCTTGCCCATTGGAAAGATGATAGGAACTTTCTATGTTTTAGATGACAGTTCCTTTATGCAGAATGCTACTCCTTGTACCAGATCCTTATTACCTTCTATTCTATTGGCTCCTAGTGAACAATTAAGTCACCTTTCAGCTTATAATAATTCCCCTGCCCATCTTCCTTGTAATCGGTCTGTTAAGTGTAATAAAAATAGTATGTTGTAGTTGTGGCATCAAAGAATGGACCATAGTTCCATTTATGCTATGAAACATTTGCCTATGATTTGCTCTGTTATGCATGACATGCCAGATTTATAGGAGACATGTCATATGTCCAAACAACATAGACTCCCTTTCCCTAGGAGCTTCATTCAATCTAAGCAAGTGTTTGAGCTCATTCATATTGATATTTGGGGGCCATACAAGAAGCCTACTCTCTCTGGTGCACATTACTTTCTTATTGTTGTTGATGACTTCAATAGAGCCACTTGGACTTATTTGATGAGCTATAAGCATTCAGCACCTTCACTACTCTTGAACTTCCTTAATATGGTGAATACATAGCTTGATCATACTGTTAAGATTGTTAGATCAAACAATGGAGCAGAATTTCTTAGAAAAGAATGTCAAAAAATTTGTGTCCATCAGACAAATTGTGTCCATACCCCTCAACCAAATGGAGTGGTTGAGAGGAAGCATAAGCATCTTCTTCAAATAGCCAGAGCACTCATGTTACAATCTAAAATACACCATCTCATGTTTGGGGGGAATCCATTCTTACTGTAGCCTATTTGATAGACAAAGCACTCTCCTCAATGTTACACTGGAAAACAACTTATGAGATTCTCTATGGCCATCCTTCTGACTTGTCTCACTTAAAAAGTTTTGGATGTCTATGTCATGCTGTTGATACAGACCCCAACAAAGACAAATTTCCTCCCATAATAACATATAAATGTGTGTTTGTTGGATATTCCTCAGGCAAAAAGACTCATAAGCTTTTTGATTTGACTACTCAGAAACTCATTTCCTCTAGAGATATCATATTTTATGAAAATTATTTCCATTTTAGCTCGTTTTCCCCCTCTAATTCTATCCCTCTTTGCCTATCTCAGTTGTTGACATTTCTCCTATGTCTGTTCTTGATGCTTTAGATATTCCGCCTATTGATGACCTTGGTCAATGTTTCCCTAATCTAATTCCCTTGAGAATCAGTTCTAGAGTCGGGAGAGGCACCAACCTGGATAGAAGATTTTGTCCGCTCTTCTGTTCCCAACACTCAAGCTAATCTTGTTCTTGATCCTTCTACCCCTTTTAATTACTCTCCTTCTTTCTTAGCCTTTTTTTTGGACAAATATTTCCAAAATCTGTAAGCTAACTTGTTATAATTAGGCCATTCAGCACTGATGGCATGCAATTTCCACTAAGGTTTAGACCTTATTTGTATTTTTCCATAGACTTTGGATGATCAAAGGGTTAAATTAATATGGAAATGATGTCTTGCTTGTTTTAGCAGACAATTTATGGAAAGGAGCATGAAAAGGCCTCAAAGGAGGTAGAAAAGTGCAAAAGGATACTTTGTAAGGAAATTGGCACGTTAATGAAGGACAAGTCATCCACATTGCATAGGACATGATCACGTATGATCACTTTACCACTGCTGGTGGGATTTTGAAGGCAAGTGACCAGGATAGCAAAAATTGAGCAGAAGATTGATTGGGAAACAAACTTTTTTGTTTCCTTTTACTCCGGGACTTGTTTAAAAGATGTCTTAGTCCTTTTAGGAATAAGTTTTAGGGTTAGGAGCCTATATATATATAGGGGTTTTAAGGTTTGATTTTTATTTTCATACTAAGTCGCAACAAGAAAATACGGTAATTTTGGCAGAATTTTCGACACAAAATGTGAATTTCGGCGGATTATATATGCTGAAAAAACCTTTGTAGCTTTTCATTTTTCAGCGGATTACCGGCAAAGAATTTTTTAATTTAAAATTTTTAAATTGAATTATTTTCGATGGAAATTCCATCGAAAATAATTATTTTTCTTTTAAAAAATCAATTTTTTGGCGGATTTTCGACCAAAATTCGGTAGAAAATAATTATTTTTCTTTTAAAAAAAATTCTGCTGAATTTTGGTCAAAAATCCACCAAACATAATTAATGTTTTTTAAAAATATTAATATTAATTATATTTTGTTTGCTCGTATAATCACAATTATAATAAAAATATTTAAATTATGTACTAACCATATAATCTGAATATATAAAGAAATAACAAATTAAATATATTAAAATTTAAATATATAGTAGCAAAACCCTATAATTTATCCAAATATGTAAATAACATAATTCATCGAATATTGCATCATACATAAAAACTGAAATAATTTGAAATGAAAATGTATACTAATCACAGTCATTCTCATCGGAGTTGTCGTTTTCATCATAGGCGGCATACTGAGCCGGCGAAAGGGCATGAGAGGGTTGATTTGAACCGCTCGTTGTGTTCTTCGAAATCATCGTGAACATCTAATGCATCATTTCCATGATTTGTGTGTTCTATTAGGTTAGTTGATTGAATTGGTTCTCTAACCACAACACCGCAGGGTCGGACTGGGTCGACGAACTGCCGGGCGAAGAATTACTGACATTACAGGTGGTCGATGTACTCTGATAATTTTTCTCGTACCTTCGGCCCTTCTTGTTAGGTTTACCGACAGCTTGATCAAACAACTCGTTTATGCTTTCTTGCATTAGATTTGATAAGTCAGCATCCTGCATATCCGGATAACTCTACATTAGATTCTAAAAAATATCCTGAAATTGTAATGTCAAGTATGTTAGCAATTTAAAGACAATCTTTAAATATAATAAATAAATCTAACTTACATGAACTTATTATGGCTTGGGGTGAACCCATGTGCTAGCGTTTTTATCCGATCTCTTATCTGTTTTCCTCGTATAGCAATCCTGGAGGAGCTCACTTTTAAGAATATGCCTCTTTAACTTCTCCCCCTACAAGAATAAGAATAAATTAAAAGAATAATTAAATCTATTAAATATGCCAAAAACAAATACGAAAAGGTACTTACCAAGTCCGCTTCATGCTCATAAATCGATTTGGCCCCACTAGCATAAAACGAACCTGCTCCGACATTCTTATTTATCCTGTTCTAGTCACTCTTCTTTTCCATTGAGGGGTGACCCGATATGTGGCTAGATCTTGAAATACTAGGTCGAGCACACTACAACAAAACATAAAATTTGCAACGATTTATGTTGCCACAATACTATTTTCGTTGCCATTAGTTAAGTATTGGCAACGAAAAATTACTTTTGTTTTTTGTTAATTATTCTTTTAGAACGAAAAATATGTCTTGTTGCAAAAGGTGTAGTTTCCATAGATCGTTGAATGCAAAATTTATTTCGCCAGGATTTTTCCACAGCACAACACAATATTTTGTAGCAAAAGCATGTGTGTTTTATCAATGACATGAAAACGTAGCTATTCAACTTATATATGATTAACAAGGTAGTCAAATTATGACATTAACTTGATATGTTTTTCTTTAGATGTAATCCAAAAATTATATATATTGTTCCACGCAGATTTTTTCTGATCAATGTGGTGTTTATTGATTTTGTACTCAGTGCATCTTTTGATTGATATTTATTGTTTAATTTATAGTCAGTTATCGAATGCCGTAGAGTAGCTGCTGAACAAATGGGGGAGGAAGTGGATATTGATGAGATTGTTGATGAAACCCATGGAAAGAGGCCCTCTTACATTGCTGGCCTTGGATATGGTCCAAAGCCAAAAAACACTACATCATGCTCTGCTATAAAGAAACTCGAAGAAGCATTGAAGGAAAAAGAAAAGGAAAATATTGAGTTTAAAGAGAAAGTTTCCACACTATGGAATCAACTATTGCAAAACATGATCTTATCCTTCAAAAATTATTGGAGTCACAACAAGTTACAAATATCCCTACTTGAACGGTCACATACTCAATAATATCTTACTTTCTTATATTAGTTATTTCAAATTCCAAAATTTATGTTTTAAATTTTGTATTGCTCATGATACATGTTGGAATGATGCGATGGGGAGAAACAAGGAGTAAATGGCTTAATATTTTTGAAGACATATAAAATCATTTTTTTTTTTGTTGGAATATTGCTTCAAACTTTTCAATGATTTTTTTATGTTGACATTATGGTGAGAATTGACTTTCGTGACATAATACGATGTCCTTTTTGTACCTTTGACTTTCCGTTTGACACTTTGTAATATTTTTATATAACAAATTTGTTTATATTGAATTATTTTCCAATATTGTCCACTTGAATTACTTATATGCTTTATTTGAAGCGGTCAAATGAATATAGATTAATAAATAATTCAAAATAAAAATAAATAATAATAAAATAATAATAAAATTAGCAATTCATTATAGATTGGCTAATCAAACAAAATTTGGGGACGAAAACTTTTGTTGTCAAAAAATCTCTTTAGTAACGAAAATATTTCGTTGTTAAAAAATCTCTTTAGTAACAAAAATCTTTTGTTGTGAAACATATTTTTAGACACAATTACTTTCGTCGTGCAACGCAGTATTTGGTGACAAAGACTTTCATTGTCAAAAAAATTCTTTAGGAATGGAAATATTTTGTTGTGAAAACATATCTTTAGGCACAAATAGTTTCGTTGCGCAAATGAGAATTTGGGGACAAAGACTTTCGTTGTCAAAAAATCTCATCAGGAACGGAAATATTTTGTTGTGAAAACATATTTTTAGGCACAACTAGTTTTGTCGCCCAAAGATGTATTTGGCAACAAAGATTTTCATTGTCAAAAAATCTCTTCAGGAACGAAAATATTTTGTTGTGAAAACATATCTTTAGGCCCAAATAGTTTCGTTGAGCAAAGGAGTATTTGGGGACAAAAACCTCCATTGTCAAAAAATCTCTTCAATAACGAAAATATTTTGTTGTGAAAACATATTTTTAGGCACAAGTTGTTTCGTTGAGCAAAGAAGTATTAGGGGACAAAAACTTTTGTTGTGAAAAAATATCTTTAGCCACAAAATATTTTGTGGTTAAAATTCATGCATTTTTTTCAACGAATTATATCATTTCTAATGTTAGCAACAAAATGTAATGTTTCTCTACGAAAAACCTACCATTTCTGCTACAAAGTTAATCATTGTTAATCCTCTAAAGTTTTAGCAATGAAATTACTAATGTTGTCTATAGTACACTAATAGACAAGAATTTCGATAAACCGTTGCCATGAACTTTTAGCAACGCACATTTGTCTACGAAGCTCGCAACGACCTTTTTTTGTTGCCTATAAAATTAGCAACAAAATTTTATACTTCTCGCAACGAAGTATGTCGTTGCCCAAACTGAGATTCGTTGTAGTGGCAGCCACGGTGGATAGTCATCCCCAAGCGCAATTACTTTACTGATGTCTCGAGACATGTCTGTCATTTTCTTGGCCACACGATTATCAAAAGCTTGTCTTCATATGCCCCGCATCCTCCAGCCTAAAATAAACATATTTCTAACACAAAAAAAAAAATAATACTTTATCAGTCAAACATGAAAAAAAAAAATGACATACTCAAATATACATGAAAAATACTCATTCCTTTAAAATTTAAGATAATCCAATTTCAATTAAACTACTTGCCATTCAGCGAATCATCGCAGCCAAATTTTCAAGAACCTTGCCATAAGTGAAGTATGGTTTGTCTAACTTGCTCTTTATGACATTCATAATGTGCACACCTCCCTTTTTGCCTGGAATAAAACTACATATATAAGAGTTTAAAATTTATTAATATATACGTTTTATTGTCATTTCTATTTGTTGTATGAATTATATAAATTTAATTAGCAACTAACCAATTCGGGCCAACTGGTATCAAAATAATCTTACTACCGGGCGTAGGATGAGGTGCAAGCATAATTTAATAGATACGGGTTAAGCCGTGGCTAACCATAAATTTTCCATAGATTAGCCACGGCCAAGCCGTAGCTAAATAAAAAATATATATATATTAATAGTCAAGGATTAGCCACGGGTAGGCCATGGCTAAATCTTCTTTTAAAAAAAAAGTAACAAAATAAAATATGTAACATTTTAGCCACGGTCAGGTCATGGCTAATCCGTGGCTAAATTAGCCATGGTCAGGTCGTGGCTATTTCGTGGCTAATTTTTTTTTCATATCCGTGGCTATTCCATGGCCACATAAAAAATCCGTGGCTAAATTCAATTTTTCTAGTAGTGATTCATTACCTCTTCAACTTTTGCACATTGGAATGCTGCCTTGCATATCTTGAGATACTTAAAGGGCTCTACCTCAGTTGGATTGATCTTTCCTACTAATAATTCTCTCCAGCCCACAGCATATTCGGATGTTGATAGGGGTACATGTCCCCTTACTCGGAGGTCCGTTACTGGTTATTGTGTGTTTTTTTGGCTCTGCACTCATTTCTTGGAAAAGCAAGAAACAAACCACAATTTTCTAAGTCATCTTGTGAGACTGAATATAGGAGTATAGCCAACATAGTTTGTGAGCTACAGTAGATAACCTTTTTGCTCTCTGATTTTCATATTCCTTTACATTTTCCGATTCCCCCATGGTGTGATGACAATGCAGCTATACATATCATAGAGAACCCATTGTTTCATGAGCGCACTAAGCATCTAGACATTGGTTGTTAAATTTTTGCAATAAGTTCAACGAATGGTTCATCAAGCCTTGCCATGTCTCTTCCAAATCTCGAATTACAGATATCTTTACCAAAGTTATTCCTAGTCCTGCCTTTCAAGCATTGATCGCCAAGTTGGGCTTGGTTTTTAACCAATCTCCAACTTGAAGGGGAGGTGTACTCATATGTAATTTTAGCTATTTGTACTTCATATTTATTTGAGTGAACTTGTGTATAGGTGATTAGATCTCTTTACTCTTCTCTAACCAACTTTGTATAAATAAGCACTGGAACTAATTTTTTAGTTAGCTATTCAATTAATGAGAAGTTTCCAGTTAATCCCGTTTTCTCTCTTTGCGTACTTTACAAGCTTTTTACAGTTCCCCCACTCCACTTCTTTTTACGGTTCATCCAAATAGACCAAACCCCGACAAGAAAAATCTGCCCTTTCTCTATTCCAATCGCCAAGGTAGGAATAAGCACGCCCATACCTATCTGGTAAACGTGTAGTCCAAGAAAGCGTGGTGAAGGTCTGTTGGGAATTTTTGAATGCGGAAGTGTATTGGATAGAAGGATGACAAAAAACAAAAATACAGAAATTTTACTAAAGAGGGAAGAACTCAAAATGTATAAATTAACAAGAGAGGAAGTTTTTACTAGAGAGTTTTACTTAGTTTTGCTTGGTTTTTTCTTGGTACAAAACAATTGCTAGAACACCCTTTTTATAGGCACATTTTCACCTAGCCATTTACTCACTTCAAAATCTACTACTTCACCTAAAATTTACTCTCAATAAGTTCTGCTTCTTTACCTAATATTTATTCTCATTCAAGTTCCAAGTAAGTGGGTAACTTGAAAGGTTTTCTAGAGATGTGTAAAGTTATAATTCCAAAGGTCACATTTATTCTAGACTTTCCAACTATTTGTCTAGGAAAATTATAAAGTGCCTTTCTAACAAGGTCTTCCCTCTCATCATTACACAACGGGCATGTAAGCATTGCTCTACACCGCATTCTTATCAAGTTAACCACCGTTGGGAAGCCAAGACTTTAATCCTTGGGATGATGCATGCACTCCATATCAACTTCCAAACACACCTCGGAACCGTTTTAGAGAAGGAGTGTTCTAATTACAGAGAGAGTGAGAGAGAATTTGGGAAATTTCTGTATATTCATCCTCAAGAGAAATAAGTGCAGTCTTGCTATATATAAGTACAGAAGAATTAGCTTCTTGACTAAGCTAAGTAAAAGCGTGAAAGTAAAAAAATATCTTCTACCTAACCAACATGGTCAATTGACTAATTAGTCACTTGACCCACTAATTCAGCTGGAAAAATAAGTAAGAATATTCTACAGCCCCCCCTCAAGTTGGAGGGTGGTGAAAATCCACAAGCCCCAACTTGGACAAGATGGAAGAGAAGAATGGAAAAACCCAAAAACTTGGTGAAAATGTCCGCCAATTGGGAGGAGGAAGAGACATGGGTAGGGAGAATGAAGCCGTCCTTGAACTCATTACGGACCAAATGGCAATCAATATCGAGGTGTTTGGTCCGTTCATGAAAAACAGGATTCGCGGTTATATGAAGGGCGGCTTGGTTGTCACAATATAACGAAATAGGCTGGTGGAAAGAAACCTGGAAATCACGGAGAAGGAAGGAGATCCATTTGAGTTCACAAACTGTCGACGCCATGCTGCGATACTCGGCTTCGGCAGTGGATCGGGAAACAGTAGCCTGTTTCTTGGACTTCCAAGAGATGAGAGACGAGCCAAGGAACACACAAAACCCTGAGATGGACTTGCGCGTGTCAGAACATGATGCCCAATCAGCATCGCACAGTTAAGTGTAGAGCAGTGTGAGATGAGTAGAGTAAGCCCTTTGATGGAGCGGACTTAAGGTAACGAAGAACATGTAAGGCAGCATCCCAGTGTGCTTGGGAGGGAGAGTTCATAAATTGGCTAAGTTGTTGTGTTGCAAAAGTGATGTTGGGCCGGGTCATATTAAGATATAATAGTCTCCCAACGAGGCGTCTGTATTTATCAGGCGCAGGATAAGGATGAGCAGGGTCTGCCACCAATTTAAACCCCTTTGGTAATAGAGTGGAGGCTGGTTTAGAACCAAGAAGACCAACATCTGTAAGAATGTCCAGCACATACTTCCTCTGATTCAAGTAGGTCTCTGTCGTACTTCGAGCAATTTCAATCCCCAAAAAAAACTTGGCATACCCCAGATCCTTTATAGTGAACTGCTTGTGGAGAAAAGACTTGGTGTGTGATATGGCCTCCTCTGATGTACCGGTGATGAGTATATCATCAACATAAACTAAAAGGGCAAGGAACAGAGAATCAACATCTTTGATGAAAAGACAGTGATCATGTTGGGATTGAATAAAACCAAAATCTTGAAGTTTGGAAGTAAATTCAAGATTCCATTCTCGGGACGCCTGCTTCAAACCGTAGAGAGACCTTAGAAGCTTGCAAACCTGCCCAGGCTTGGCTACACCATACCCCTCTGGAGGTGTCATATACACTTCCTCATGCAAAGTGCCATGGAGAAATGCATTATTTATATCCAACTGATGGATGGGCCAACACTTAGAAGAAGCAACGGCGAAAAAAGTTCTCACTGTAACAGCCTTAACCACTAGAAAGAAAGAATCAAGATAATCAAGTCCCTCTACTTGATTATGTCCCTTGGCAACCAGTCGTGCCTTGAATTTATCAACTGATCCTTCGGCCTTTCATTTGATCTTGTACACCCATTTGGAACCAATGGCTCGCTTACCTTTAGGAAGATTCGTTACCACCCAGGTTTTATTCTTATCAAGTGCTTGAAGCTCATCATTCATGGCTGCTATCCATCTAGAATCAGTACTAGCCTGTTTATAACTGCATGGTTCTGTAGTGAGCGAGACATTGGCCAAGAACTCAACATACTGTCTACTAAAAAAAGGAGAATCTGTGAAGGGGTAGGTATGGATAGGATAACTGGATCCTGCAGGAACCTTGGACTGTAAGCAGATTTGATCAAGAGAGTGTGCTTGAACAGCTGAAGAAACATAATCATTAAGCCAAGTGGGCTGAGATCTAGTTCTGGAACCTCTCCTAGGTGGATCAGGAGAGGTAGGGAGGGTAGGTGATGGCGAGACAGATGATTCAATGAGGGAGGAATCTGAAACTGGAGCAGTGGTAGTCAAAGGGGAAGGGACAGGTGAGAAATCATCAATAGAAGGGATAGGAAGAGGAGTAAGGACAGATGAATCACTTTGAAAAGGGAAAATCTGTTCATGGAACACTACATCTCTAGAGATAAGTAGCTTATGGGATTCCAAGTCATATACTTTGTAGGCCTTTTGACCAGTGCTATATCCCAAAAATATACAGTGGAGAGCACGAGGATCAAATTTGTCTTTGAAAGGTATAACATTGGTCACATAACACAAGCACCCAAACACTTTCAAGGAATTATAATCTGGCACTTTATTGTACAGCTTCTCATAAGGAGTTTTCCATTCTAAAATGGATGAGGGTAATTTGTTAACAATGTGTGTGGCCATCAAAATGGACTCCCCCCAGAATTTCTTAGGTAGATGAGCCTGAAATAATAGGGCTCTGCCTAATTGCAAGAGATGTTTATGTTTCCTCTCAGCAATGCCATTCTGTTGAGGAGTGTAAGGGCTGGACTTTTGATGCAAAATTCCATGGGCTAGAAACAAAGTTTGGCACTCTTGGCTAGTGAACTCAGTCCCATTATCTGATCTAGCCGTTTTAACAAAGGTAAGAAATTGTGTTTGAACCATTTTTAAGAAAAGAGAAAGTGTATGAGGTACTTGGGATTTGTGGCTCAAAAGATATGTCGATGTTGCACGGCTCAAGTCATCCACAATAGTAAGGAAATAGTGAGCTCCTGTTATGGATTTTTGGTGATATGGACCCCATACATCTAAGTGGATCAGTTCAAAATGAATTTTTGTTTTGGAAACACTTATAGGAAAGTTGTGCCTATGTTGCTTAGCTAATGGACAAATTTGACATTGAGATAGTGATGACAGAGTTTTATTTCCAAGAAAGTGCAAATGTGACATTATGGAGGAGGAGGCATGCCCGAGTCTGTTATGCCACAAAGAAAGAGTGTCAATATCATGAGTTGTAACAGGTGAACTAACACTGCTATTACAATGTAAAGGCAAAGAGCTAGAAGCAAACTGTTTATTTTGTGAATTAGAATAAGATTTCAACAAAGTAGAATCAAAAGAACCAGAATAAAGAATGTATAATCTTCCAAGAACTCTCCCTACTGCCAAAATTGCTTTAGTCGAAGGTCCTGCAAAAGGCAATAAGTGGGATGAAATAAGAATTGTATGGATCCTATTTCAGAAAGCTTATTCACAGATAGCAAATTGTAGTGAAAGGAGGGAACATGAAGGACATTGGTCAGAGTAATGGTTTTGGACAAATGGACATCTCCAAGGTGATGGACTAATTTAACTGTCCCATCTGGTAAGTGAACAGGTGTTATATGTTTAACAGGAGAAGGATTGGTAATAAGTTGCAAGTTACTACACATGTGATTTGAGGCACCTGTGTCAACAATCCAACTCCCCGGTTTCAACAAATCAAGTGTGCTAAGAGCAAAATGATGCAGCGTAGTACCTGCAAAATCATTGAAGTAGCTCATATTGACAACAGAATGCTCGCCCACATTTTTCCCTTTGAAGAATTTTCCTACCTCGCTTTGAATGAGACTTTGAATTTGACTGCTCAAATCTGTAGATATGCCACTATCCTTAACTAACTCTGCCTCTATGCTCACTTCAGCCATGTTGGCAGCTTGTCTGTGTCGAATGTAAGGCCCCTGCTTACCTCGAGTTGCTTGTAAATCTTTATACCAATCGGGTGTCCCATGTAAGTTGAAGCAGGTATCCCTTGTATGCCCTGTAAAATGACAGTGAGAGCAAACAAGTCCAGATTTATCAATTTTCCTGTCACTGTTGCTCCTTTTTTTGTCCTGTAGGTTTCTTAGAATTCATATTCTCATTCCCAAGGGAAACATATTTTTTAAACCCAATAGCCATCATAGCACTGTTGTCTGAAGCATCTGTATAAACCTGTGTGAACCTCTCTTTGTTTTTCAACCCTTAGAACCATAGAATATGCCTTATTAACATTTGGCAATGGATCCATCACCAAAATCTGATTCCGGATATGATCATATCCTTCATTTAAGCCCATTAAGAACTGTATCAATTTCCCTGAGGAACAGTAATCTACCATTTGCTTTGCAGCCCCAAAGGAACACTGTGGAAGGGGCATTAGACATTGTAATTCATCCCATAACTTCTTCAGTTTCGTATAGTATTGAGCCACACTAAGATTCCCTTGAGAGATCGAACTAATCTCTATCTGGAACTGGTACAATAGAGGTCCATTGCAATCCCAAAACCTCTCCTCCAATTCGTCCCACAACTCCTTGGCTGAGGAGGTATATAAAAAGGCATCTACAATATCTTTTGAGATGGAATTCAAAATCCAGGATTGCACCATGCAATCCACCCTAGTCCACTGCTCAAAACCGTCTGAATCTTCATCAGGTTTGGAACATTTTCCATTAATAAATCCTAATTTTACTTTTGCTCCCAGAGCTATCTTCATGGATCGACTCGAGGTGAGGTAATTGTTGCCATTAAGGGGTGAGGAAACTAAAATCATACCCGAATTGACTGAGGATTGAAGATCAAGCGGATCTCCATTATTGATGTTAGCAATTCTCCCAAGCTCTCTGTTCATGTTCTCCATGATTCTTCAAGGTTTCTTGGTACTGATCTCTGAATATAATCTTCTTTGAGATTTCCAGAATTACTCAACAAAGATGGCTCTGATACCATGTTCTAAGTACAGAGAGAGTGAGAGAGAATTTGGGAAATTTCTGTATATTCATCCTCAAGAGAAATAAGTGCAGTCTTGCTATATATAAGTACAGAAGAATTGGCTTCTTGACTAAGCTAAGTAAAAGCGTGAAAGTAAAAAATATCTTCTACCTAACCAAAATGGTCAATTGACTAATTAGTCACTTGACCCACTAATTCAGCTGGAAAAATAAGCAAGAATATTCTACAAGGAGGGAGAGCCCTGTTCTTGATGATGTAGTGCAACGAAATAAGCACTCCTAACCAAGAAATGTCAATTTTTTTGCAAGATGTCACACCAAATATCCTCATTCTCCCCATCTGCAAGCGGAATACCCAAAATTGTGTTTAGACCCGAACCTGCCCCAACCCGATGATGGACCTGAACTCGACGGGTCCAACCAACCAATGTGGAGAAAAAGAAATGATAATCGTGGAAAATTTGCCCAGTCTTTCACTTCAATGTTCCATAAAATCTGATTACACAAACATATACAAATAACGATATCTCGTATGATTCCTTTTCTACTTCATTTTGAAAAATAATAAAGCCATAATTGCTCTACGTTTTTCCTCAATTTGAGTTTTTGGCACTCATAATTTAACAATATCTTCGCTTGACATATTTAATCAAATAAAAAAAGAATCAATTGCATTGGAGATGTTGGCGAAGACGAGCACGGTGGTCAGGCAGCTTACTGCTATTGATGAGTTGCAGTGGTTGCTGGCGAGTGGCGGTGACTGGATCGAAGAGTTGATGGTGCCGGGGATGAGAAGAGGATGAAGAATGAAGAGCGGTGCAAGTCTTTAGAGAGTAATGTTAACATAAGGTGAGATAAAGAACAACGAGTGAAGAGCGGCAATGAAAAAGAGTTTTTCTCTAGAGTGAAAGTAACGTGAACCCTCCTTGAACCGTAACTATAAAATCCCAATTTTTAATTTTCCAATATATATAATTTTATATTATATATAGACGGATAATTTTCCAACTGTTTAGACTTGAGACCCGACCCGAACCCATGCGGGTCTAAATTTTTCATCCTGTAACCCGTTCATTGCACCTGAACCTGCCCCAAATGGGTCAGATTCGGGTCAGGACCTGCGAAACCGGAACGCATTGCATCCCTATAACTATTAGGTTGTAGAGTTTACTTAAAGCCAATTTTAACGAAAAATCATTCCAGGTATGTCTTAATTATTTCAATATTTATACATAACCCTTCCATACTGTTACTAATTACTATGGAGACTAAAAGTCTAAAAGTATATGTTCGACATATTGTGTTATTAGGATTTATACAAGATAATATAATGATATCAATAGCCAATGACGAAACCAGGGGCTGGCAGTGGCAACCGCCCTCCTTGCCGCCGTCCCCCAGTTTTTCAAAAATATATTTTTTAGTATATATATTTAGTAGAATTTCAAAATTTTGCCCCCCTCCCCTCAAAAAATAAAAATTTGACTTTTATAAGTTATGTAACAAAAATTTTAATTTTTTTTACTTGACTTTATTTTTAGTGATTTATTTTTATCCAACTTCATATACCATAATAATTAAATTCTCTCTCTTTCTCTTTCTCTTTCCTATCTCTCTCCTTCTCTAAAAATTAACATATTAAAAATTCTATTATATTGTTCTTCTTTCTTATATTCCAATTCAAACACCAAAATTTCTGTGAGAAATTTTCCTCTCCCACAAACCCTACAATATTCAACTTTTTCTCTTCAAAAGTAACGTACAAAATGGTATTGTGTACTAATTTTTGAATTTATACATTTATTATTTTTTTTTTTGTAACTGATTTTTGTATAGAGATTTAAATCCTAAGATGGTTGATATGAATTTTGATAGTTGTTTAATATTAAATTTAATGAATCTTTATATTTATTTGTTGGGCTATTGAACCTAAATGAAACTTACTAATTTAAGGCTTCATATTTATTTGGGAGTAATTTGGGGAGTGTGATGGCGGATAAAAAGGAAAGATATTTTTTGATTGTAGGAACAAAGAGAGAGAGAACAAAAAATATATTTTAATACTTTTTGAGTTTTGATTATACGTCATTTTTGTAGGTGTATGTCTATTTTGTTGAGTATTGTTAAAAAATTCTTTGTTAAGTATTTTTCAAAAATAATTCATTAGTGATTATATTTGTTTTAAAACAGAGAATAGCTTGTTATTTTTTCAGTATTATTTTTTATATATTATTTTGATTGTAGCACCTTTTTTTAATTGTAGCACTTTTAATTGGTTGTATAATCATAAATATAATAACTTTTGTTATTTTATATGTTAATAATATATATAATCCTTATATTTATACATTTTAATAACTAATGATTTTGAAAAATTTCGTCATCTCAATCAAATTCCTAACTCTGTCCCTATCAATAACCACACACACACACACACACACACACACATATATATATATATATATATATATCTTAATTAGGATATAATACGCAAATCATTTACATAGAACTAAAGAAATAGGAAAAGTTGCACCAATTGGAGAGTCATGACACTTGTTGATTTTTTAAAGTAATGATTGTCTACCTTTATCCAAGTCCAGCATGAGTTCATATAAAATCCTATTAATCCGCAGCGGCATCTTGTGCATGACACGGATTTTAATTACATTGCCAAACCTCAAAGCTTTATAGGAGGATAAAATACAATCTCACAAAATTTGTCTTAAAACTTTCACTTTAATGTCAAAAAGTTTATGTGGACCCTTCACTACTAAAAAATAAACAAACCTAATTTGACATATTTTTTTATAGCACATGTTAAAAGTTACATTTGTACACCTATTATAACACTTCATAAAATTACTTCAATAAGTATACCAAATTATAACTACAATATATCGTTTGTGATACTATAAAGTATTAAAATAAATTAGGGAAAAATGTAATTTTAGGATCGTATGTTGCCAACTTTTTTATTCAGGACTTTAATTTTTGGCGTTTTAATTTTAGAATTGCAATTTAACCATCCATTGTACATTTAGGATAATTTACCTCGAATTGCGAGATTTGGCCACATCATAGATTACTTGGATCCAAGTTATATATTTTTATGACTTGGCAGGCCACTTAGAGTATGTGTGTCATTTATCCTTAAAAATTTATTTTATTTAAATTATCTTAAAATTTTAATTTATTATTTATTTAAAAAATAAAAAATATAATAATTTATTCAAAATAATTCAAATCCCCACACAACCCAACCCTCCCCCACAAAACCCTAGCTCCACCCCCACCCCCACCCTTGCGCCACTCCACATCCACCCCACCCTGCGCCACCACCGCCCTTCCACCCCGCGGCCGCCTCCTTCCTCCACCCCCATCGCCGTCGCCTCCTCCTTTTTCTTCCTCCACCACCACCTCCATCCCGCCCTTCTGTCTCTCTGAATCTCTACTCCTTCCATCAATTTCTCACTACCCAGACTCGATCTATCTTCCCCCCCTCTCTTCTCCACTCGTCGCGTCGTTGCTGCCGCCGCCATGTCACCTTCTTCCTCCACCTGCCTCTCTCCCTCTCTCTATCACCCCCATCCTCTCTATCTCTTCTTTCTTTTCTCTCGATTTGTCTCTCTCTCTCTCTCTATCTCTTCTTTCTTTTCTCTCGATTTGTCTCTCTCTCTCTCTTTCTCTCCCTCCCGCCTCTCGATCTATCTCCTCTATACTCTCTCTCGATCTATCTTTGAGGGTGGAGGGCAACGGCAGCAAGGTTGAAGGTGGAGGGCAGCAGTGACAACGTTGAGGGTGGGGGTGGGGGGAAGGTTGGGTTTATATATATTGATTATAATTATATATATATATATTATTTGTATATATATACATATATACGCATTTATGTATATTTATATTGTGTATTTGTGTATTGTGCCATGTCATCATTGTTTGTTGGATTTTTTGTCAAATTTTTTGCCACATTTGCAAATTTTGTGCCATGTAAGCAAAATTCAGAAATTTGATCGGAAGTCCTAAATGTGTAATGAATAGTTAAATTTCAGTCCTAAAATTAAAATTCCAAAAATTAAAGTCCTAAAATAAAAAAGTTGGCAACATACGGTCCTAAAATTACATTTTTGCCAATAAATATTTCTACACTCAAATACATTACACTTGAGCTAGTGTTTGATTTAGTGATGCTAGTTAAAGTATTACGTATTTGAGTGTAATAATAATATATTTTGACATTTTGTAATGTTACAGTAAATAATTACAGTTAAAATTTGATATGGTTTATATATGCACTTTTTATGAGGTGTCACAATAAGTACACAAATATGACATTTTTTAAAAGTGTCACAAAATATATGTCAAATTAAATAATTTTTTTAGTGGTGCTTTATATAAATTTGAAATCTGTCTATTATGCAAAGTTAGAGCTGAAGGATATCATAAATCACCATAAATCCAACTATAACGAATCTAAATAAAAAGCCGGGGGGGGGGGGGGGGTCATCAAGATTTATTAAATCATATGAATTAAATGATTAACGAGTCCATAGAGCTAAAATAAAATAAATAAGCAAATGAATTGTGAAATTAAATAAAAATAACCTGTTTTTTTATTGGAAATAAGTGCAACCTGAAGAAAATATTTTAAACTTTATTTCAAGTTCTGAAGTCAATACAAAGTATAGTTTGATAGAAATTTATGCAATGTAGTCGACGCATGTGCTTCCGAACTTGAATATACAATTAGTATTGGCACTCCCTGCCCACTGCTTGACGGTTACGATGTCCTTCGTCCTAGGAGTGTGCATTCAGTTAAAATAAAAAATTGAACTTTTTTAAAGTGGAAATCAAAAACTACAAATAGTTTTGCTTCGATTCGGTTCAATTTGATTTGAATTGAATGGTTTGGTTTTTTTTTTTTTTTTTTTTGACTCTCATTTAGTTTGGTTCAATTTTGATTTTTTTGTACACTCCTACTTGATCGTAAATTAGGTATGTTTGTTCAAACTTCAATTACCACATATATACCAACTACGAGTTGGTTGAGTGGGATGAGACATTAGATTCTTTAAGCAACATCTAGGCGTCAAATCATGGAGTTGTGAATGGAGCAATTAGGTTGGAAGAATCGCCCCCAAAATAGGCTTCTGCAGTACTCGAATCCAAATTAGTTGGTTAGTAGGTTGAAATTGGATGGCTAAGACCGGAAAAAAAAATTACCACATATAAGACATTTATTTCGGGACATGGTTAAAGCATGGGAAAATTTTAGCTCAGACCCGTCTTGGCCAAACTAGTGTTAATCATGTGGCGAGTTTAGAGTTTAGGGTTTAGGGTTTAGGGATGGTCAATAATTTAGGGAAAGTGACCAATCACATAGCAAGTGCATTGCATTTGCCATATGATTTGTTAGATTTGGCCAAATTAGGTCCGGATTAGAATTTTCCTAAAGCATATTATCATATTAATGGCCCTTATATCTAATTTTGATTTTCATGTGGTTTCACAATTAGTCCAAGTCCAAGCAATGGTGTATGGCAACTCTCACTTTGGTAAGCCCTTCCAAAACATGTATGACTCAAATCTATAAAAAAAAAAAAAAAAAAAAAATCCCTATGTAATCTCATTAAGGGCCAACGCTCAAAATCCATCCACATTTTTATAGCACTCACTTTAGGAAGAGAAAGAAGGTATCTCAATTATGCTCTTCTCAATTTTAGTATATATATTTAAAATGACGTCCACTTTATGTATCTATTATTTACTTATATGAACAATGAGGTGGACAAGTCATCATTTTACTATTTTTCCATGAATGACGTTTTTTATATTTATATTTTCAATATTTAATTCATATAAAAATATTTCTGTACTTCAAATTATTTAATTCCATTACTTTCAAGCACATGTATGCTTAACTCCTTAAATTACACTTTATTATTTAATTATTTTTTAAACATAATTTATAATTATATCCATTGATTAGTTTTTCTACGATCAACTCTTTATCAATTATGTGTGCACATATACATTCTTTTACTTGGACTACTTTTTCTTAATCAGTTCCTATTATTAATTCCTATACATTATTTAGTATCTATCTATATATGTGATGTTATCTATACTATTATATATTTGAGAAAGGTGTTTGACTCAAATTCATCCAATTTTGACCAAATTCTAATTTTCTAGAATTTTGATTTTTTTTAAAACAAAAAATATATGTTCAAAATACAAGATTCTCAAAAAGCACACAATCAAATAAATAAATAAAATTTGCTAATTACAAGTCAACATACTAATTACAAGACAATAAATTGAGCAAATTGAGCAAATTTAATATAGGTACATAATTGAGCAAATTTAAATTGAGCAAATTGAGCAAATTTAAATGAGCTCAATTTGCTCAATCAAATTTAATATAGGTGCATAATTTAGCAAATTTAAATTGAGCAAATTGAGCAAATTTAAATGAGCTCAATTTGCATAATTTCTTATTCTTATCGGCAATTTAATACATATAGGTGCATAAATAGGCACATCTTCAAATATAATTAAAAAGAACTTGAGTAGGTTCAAGCCATTTTTACGTTTCCAATTTTTGTAATTGTGCATGTTGGTGCCTTTTGAGGTAAGTTTCCAAACTATTTTTATGTTTCCTATTTTTTTTTCCTTTTTACATTTTCTATTTTTTTCGATTTTTTATTTTTTGCAGTTGTGTTTGTTGATCCCTTTTGAAGCAAATATGTTGTGGCGATAATGTGACAAATTGTACAAAAAGCTTTTCAAAATATTTCTAATTGCATATCATCGACTTATCTTTCAATGAGCTCTATGGAGATATTCCCTTCTCAATTTCAAAGTTGAAGCAGCTTGAGAATTTGTAAGTTAAAAATCAGCGTGATCGTCTTCCTATTTCCCTATTATTTATTTGCAACTACCTATTGATTTATTGCATATTCAAGTTTGTTTACTAATATCGTAGTTATCACCCTCGACAGAATTTTAAAAAATAATCAGTTAATTGGTCAAATTCCCTCGACACTCTCTCAGATTCCTTACTTGAAAATTATGTGAGTATCATTGTTATTATTTTTCATGTATTTTGTTTCAGTTTTGATTATGAGCTATTTTGTGATGAAGTACTTTTAAAATTGATTGCTCTAGGGACTTGGCTCAGAACAAGCTGAGTGGAGAAATACCAAGACTATTGAATTGGTACACTGTACACATATATGTATTAAAATAATATGTACTGTTCATAATTCTTCTATTAAAAATTTGCTTTTCTTTTATTGTGATTTTTTATGAATAGTGATGGGTTTACTTTACTTTGAATCTTTTTAGGATTAATGTCGATGATAGTCTTTTAAATTTGAATATTATAATTACTTTGATCATTAGACATTTAAATCGCTACAATTGATCATCTATGCTATGAATAAGTAACACTTTAGTTATTTTGATGAATCTTTAAGTTAAATTTTGCTGAACAACATTTACTTAAGTGATTTTAGTTATTAAATATAACTTAAATTTGTGGTAAAATTTCACTGTTATAAAATTTTCATTAATTAAATGGGTTCTTTTTTGTAGTTCTAAGTACTGCAACAATACAAAAGACTAATGAATTTTGTCTTGGGGATCAATTAAGTCAATATTATTGTCTGGTCTATTAGAACTATACGGTACATTTTCATGTGTGGATGATTGACGTCGTCTCAAGTAGTAGAAATATACGTTGAACACTTTCATATTTCAGAACTTGAAAATCCCCCCACCCCTTCTTTTTCAGACTTAATTTCTACGATATATTTTTTTTCTGTTTGAAAATATTTCCTTTATTTCTACGATATATTTTTTTCTGTTTGAAAATATTTTCTCCTCGACAGGATTTTAAAAAATAATCAGTTAATTGGTCCAATTTCCTCGACACTTTCTCAGATTCCTAACTTGAAAATTCTGTGAGTATCATTGTTATTATTTTTCATGTATTTTGTTTCAGTTTTGATTATGAGCTATTTTGTGATGAAGTACTTTTAAAATTGATTGCTCTAGGGACTTGGCTCAGAACAAGCTGAGTGGAGAAATACCAAGACTATTGAATTGGTACACCGTACACATATATGTATTAAAATAATATGTACTGTTCATAATTCTTCTATTAAAAATTTGCTTTTATTTTGTTGTGATTTTTTATGAATAGTGATGGGTTTACTTTACTTTGAATCTTTTTAGGATTAATGTCGATGATAGTCTTTTAAATTTGAATATTATAATTACTTTGATCATTAGAAATTTAAATCGCTACAATTGATCATCTATGTTATGAATAAGTAACACTTTAGTAATTTTGATGAATCTTTAGGTTAAGTTTTGTTGAACAACATTTACTTAAGTGATTTTAGTTATTAAATATAACTTAAATTTGTGGCAAAATTTCACTGTTATAAAATTTTTATTAATTAAATGGGTTCTTTTTTGTAGTTCTAAGTACTGCAACAATACAAAAGACTAATGAATTTTGTCTTGGGGATCAATTAAGTCGATATTATTGCCTGGTCTATGAGAACTGTATGGTGCATTTTCATGTGTGGACGATTGACGTCGTCTCAAGTAGTAGAAATATACGTTGAACACTTTCACATTTCAAAACTTGAAAAGCGCCCCACCCTTTCTTTTTCGGACTTAATTTCTACGATATATTTTTTTTCTGTTTGAAAATATTTCCTTTATTTCTACGATATATTTTTTTCTGTTTGAAAATATTTCCTCCTCGACAGGATTTTAAAAAATGATCAGTTAATTGGTCCAATTCCCTCGACACTCTCTCAGATTCTTAACTTGAAAATTCTGTGAGTATCATTGTTATTCTTTTTAATGTATTTTGTTTCAGTTTTGATTATGAGCTATTTTGTCATGAAGTACTTTTAAAATTGATTGCTCTAGAGACTTGGCTCAGAACAAGCTGAGTGGAGAAATACCAAGACTATTGAATTGGTACACCGTACACATATATGTATTAAAATAATATGTACTGTTCATAATTTTTCTATTAAAAATTTGCTTTTATTTTGTTGTGATTTTTTATGAATAGTGATGGGTTTACTTTACTTTGAATCTTTTTAGGATTAATGTCGATGATAGTCTTTTAAATTTGAATATTATAATCACAGTGAATTTCATTTTAGGTGTCGATTGGTCTGAGGAGTGTTTCCATCTTCTGAATAGATTAGTGCATCTACGAACATAAAGTGTAAGGTTTATTGCATTCAATGATGATAAAATCATAAAATTATTTTTTCAGAAAGGAACTATTACTTATAAATTTGCCTATTATACGTATCATTTGTTTTAAATATCGGTATGTTCAATATTTTTAATGAATTATTTAACAAATTATTTGATATTTGTTATTAGATAATTATAGTTTTTTTTTTTTTTTGCATTTACAAATTCATCTTAAGAAGATATGGTGTTTCCATCAACTGATTCGTAAGATTTATATTAGTTTTAGTCTTTGTTATGCATCAAAATTTTGGACGTTAGATTATTTGATATTGAACTTGCAAATTACTCAATTTTTCTAAATTTTTATTAATACAGTTAAGAGAATTTTTGTTATTTTAGTAAAACAAAGCCTCATTTTTCATTTTCATATCAAGAGTGTTTTATCCAGTTTGATCAAAAGAATTACTACTGTATTCATATAATTTAAAAGATATATTATGCATAGAATTCGTTGCAATATGAATTATTAGTACGATATTTAATTTAAATTTTTAATTGATATCACTCATTCCGTGCATAGCACGGGTTACATACTAGTATATATATATATATATATCATTCTAATTTAATCGAATCTAATATATATAGTTAAAATGACGTCCACATTATGTGTCAATCTCTTAGTTATGCAGACAATGAGGTGGACAAGTTGTCTTTTTCTTATTTTGCCATGTAAGACGTTTTTCAAATTACGTTCTAACACTCTAATGCACATTAAAATATTTCTATAATTAAAATTATCTAATTCCATTATTTTCAAGAAAATTTATATTTAATTACTTAAAAATTACTCCTTAAATTATTTTATTAAATATAATTTATAATTATATCGATTGGTTAGTTTATCTATTATTAACTCTTTATAAATTAGTGAAAATTTTTAGATTTTGTGTGTGTGTGTGTGTGTAATTATCTTTTACCTTAACTATATTTCCTTGATCAACTCATATTAAACTCGTTATCATAATTACTATTTTAAACTCTTTGATTCCTTGATTTTTAAATTGATTATCATAATTACGAATTTGGCTAGATTTTCAAACCACATGCAATTATCGACTTTATCTATTTGTATGTCTCTATAATAATAATAATAATAATAATAATAAGGGCGAACTATACTTACCTCCCCTGCAGTATATCCTATTTACAAAAACCATCCCGGCCTATGAGAAATTACAATTAACCCCCCCCCCCCGAATTGAGGGGGTAATTACAAATTACACCTTTCATTAGTAAAAAAAATGAAATTCCAAAATTACCCTCCTGAAAGGAAGAATAAGTGTTTGACCATATCGACATGGCTATTTTTCCCTCGAGGGAGTTTTTTGTTAAATTATATTTTTTATAAAAATTAAATCTTTTATATAATACATGCAAATATTTATAAACATATAATTGTGATATGTAAATTATATTTAATCAGTCTAAAATACATAAAAATGTATTATAATATTATAAACTTTGTTTTTAATACAAAAAATTATTGATATTCTAATATTTGACAAAAAAACATATAATACGTACTATATATAATTAAATAAATCTTGTTTTTTCTTTTTTCCTTTTCTATTTTCCCCCCCTTTTTCTTCTTCTCAGGTCACCTCTCTCTCTCTCTCTCTCTCTTTCTCATACACACACCCGTCTCTCTCTCTCACTATGCTGATGACGGCGTCCTCCTTCTCTCCCTCATCTCTCGATCCATTCTCTCTCTCTTTCTCTTGATCTTTTTCCCTCTATTCGCGGTCACTGTCACCGCCGCCACCCAACCACACCACCCGCCATCTCCACCACACCAACACCACTGCCATCTCCACCGCCCACCACGCTACCACCAAAGAGAGAGAGAGAAACGCAAAGAGGTAGAGGGAAGGAGATCGAGAGAGAGAGTTGGGGGGGGGGGGAAGAGAAAGAGAGAGGAGAGGAGAACAGAGAGAGGAAGATAGATCAGACTGTTAAAAACTGAAGAGGAAGGGAAAAATAGAAAAGTGAAAAGAAAAGAAAAAAAGAAATTTGAAAGGAAAATTAACTAAAGGGTATTTTGGGGTTTTTCATTTTAATTTTTTCCATTTTTTTTAAATTAGTGAGGGGTAAATTTGACTTTTCATTGATATAACTTGAAACCCCCCAAATTTCCCAAACGTGGGAGTATTTTTTGTAAATACACTAAACCTCAGGTGTAGCAGATGTAATTCGCCCTAACAATAATGAACTACTCTATTCTAATCTAATCTATATATTTCAAATGAAATCCACCTTATGTGTCAATCTCTCGCATATATGGACAATAAGATGGACAAGTTATTTTTGCTTCACTCTGCCAAATATAATTATTTCCTTAATTATATTGCATGAATATTTTAATAAAAGTTTTAAGTCATCAAACTCATTATCTTAATTAAAATTTAAAAATTTTTTAATTCCTTGATTTTGGCCTAATTTAAAATTAGTTAATTGAATTCTTAAATTACATGCATATATCAATATGCATTTTAAACTTTTTTAATTCCTTGATTTTGTTTCCCAATTATGTCATTTTTTCTGTTGATTTGAGACCGTTCTTGAATTGCTATCATTTGATTTGTCTGTTATTATATGTTTCACTCGTGCCTTGAATTATCTGACATTTGAGCCCTTGATTTGTTGTATTGCCTTGAATTATCTGACATTTGAGCCCTTGATTTGTTGTATCCTTGTACGCTGCTATTGTCTCATTTACTATACATCACCCGATCGAACCCCATTCTCCATCTTTGCTTGTATAGATTGATCAAAACTAGCCGTATTACTACTTCTACAAGAATTGTCATATTCCATTATCCGCGCCATGAATAGCTCCCGAGATACATATACAAGAGATATACATGAATATTAGTGTTTCATTACCTTGTGTATTTCGTATACCCTCACTGAGTCACTTGAACTCATTACCTTTTATTTGATGATTATTGTTCTCAGAATTATTGAGAGAGAAGTGGGCTAAGATCGAAGGTTATCGCTACACAAAGACGAGTACTAAGTGGTTTCCATTTGTATTTTAATCATTCCAAATGATTAGCATATGCATTTGGGTTATATAGGAGCCAATGACTGTATTGCAGATATTTGCTTGTCTAACATGTGGCCCATAGCCTTATCTTAAACATGTAAACAAAAACATACTCGTTGGTATCATTGAACGAATGTGAAATTTTGGATGTACACGCTTATATTGGGTTATTTGGATAAAATATACATGACGAGGTATTGGGGGGTGAGTAAAGGTTGATTTGTGTAGTTGCCTTATTTGAGATTATAATTGTGGATTCTAGTCCATGTCTATCTGCTCGCTTAGCGACTGGCTTGGGATGAGTTGCTTCAGGTCGGGGCACTAAAAATTGTTTATCAATATTTAATTTTTTTTGTACATATTTTGAGATAGATATATTTTTAATGATCTCTATACTTGTTAAAAAATTTCTTTGTTCTTACTCTATTCTTGAAGTAATTTATTTGTTTGCTTAATATTTTAGTTATTTTTTGACTTTGTTTTTTCTAATGGATTAAGTGAATTTGTTTTATTCAAATAGCTTAGAATTGTTTTCACCTTTCAAATTTTAAAATGTTCATCCTTTATTTTTTATTTTTATCCATTATATTTTTTGGGTTAATGTTGATTTTTCAATTAGTATTATTTTCGCTTTTGCTTTTGATTCATCTAATATTCCTCCAATTTCAATATTTCATTTATTTGATCATATTTTTAGACATATTTTTAAACAATTCTTATGTGCTGTTTTTTTTCTTCTTCTATTTCATTTCTTTATTTATGAAGTTCTTTTTTAATATTGATTATTTATATTTGAAGTAAATGTTTTATTTTTCTGTTCATAAATATTTCAATCACTAAGTTTTAAATAGTTTTATCCCAATTCTTATTTAGCAAGACAAAATCAATTTTATTTTATCCATGTATAGATGTATAACTGGCATTGATTATATATATTTTTAAATATATTGATTACATTTTGTTACCTAAAAGATATTCTCATGCTTCACTACAAGTGCCTGTCACAACTGATGATAAGTTTTGTTTGGTAAAAATTTTCTTAAAAAGTATATTCTCAAATCACACGCACACACACATATATTAAAAATGATTTCCACTTATGTGTTCATCTCTTTTTGATGTGGATAATGAATTGGACATATTATTTTTGATTCATTTCAAATATACTTATTTCCTTAATTAGTTTTGAGTCATTAAATTCATTATCTTAAGTACTATTTAAATTTTTTAATTTGCTGATTTTGATCCAATTTCATATTACTTAACTAAATTGTAAAAAGTAACCAAAAAAAACTGAATTGTAAAAGCACATGCATATATCAATACATAGTTTAAACTTTTTTAATTCCTTGATTTTATTCAAATTATATCAATTTTTTTTTTGGCTGATTGCATTTCCATTAATTCCAAAAATCATATAACCACATGTTTTAATCCATGCCATTGATATTGGGTCATTAATTCTATAATCATATTTTTCTCTAACAATCATTCGATAAAATCATCTACACATATTATTGCTAATTTAACATTTTGATTAAATAAATTACAACTGATTTAGTTCCTTAAATTAAGCACAAAACCATAAAACTTTAAACATGTGTAAAATTAACATATTTTTACATATATAAATATATATAAATGAAGCAACCTATATTTTTATATTTTATATGCACTTGGGTCTATCCCTCTTGGTATGAGACATTTCATTAAAAAGTTTTTAAGAGAAAAATTGATAAATGTCGTAAAAAAAAAAATTTAAGCTCTAAGCAATTTATTACCTGTAACAGTAGTAATCTCAGCATATTTAGTCCTTGTGTCCCTCTACAGCACATGGGAAGATGTTTGGCACGGTAATGGCGGCTGGGGCCTGGAAATTGGTGATGAGTAACTGGTTCAACAAGAGCAATTTGATCTTATCGGCTTGCTTATTCAATTCATTTGAGTAAACCCCATCCTTTTTTTTTTTGTCCTAAATGCCTCTTCCCTTTCATCCACTTCCCGTTGATAGCTACAAAGGTGTGGCTACTTCTACTTCCCACAGGTGAGTGGCTTACACATTAGATGCCCCCCATCTACTCCTTTTTTAGAATGGAAAAAGAATAGAATTGTGGATTTGGGAACTCAAACGGAATCCTTTTCATCATAGTAAAGTCTTGCTTGGACTGTCCTACTCAGTATTGGCCAGAACTCTGAAAGAATTCTTGAATAGCTTGCGAGTAATGGTCTTTCTTTCAAAGTGAAATGAATTCTTAAGATTTTTTTCTTGGTACTTCCTTCTCTTCTAGTTTCAAATAGTTGTCTTCAAATGGATTTTGCACATCAAACAGAGGTCTCATCGGTCTATCGACCCATATACAGCTTGTATAGTCATCAATTAGTTGGCTTACCATTCTATTATTTGTTTTGTGGTGAAGGACAAGGGCTGGGGTTTTCTAACTGACCCGAGCGAACCCATGATTCCTCTTAGTAATAGAGGTTGCTTGAGCTGCTCCTGATGTTAGGATTGGATCTCATCCAGAAAAAAGACAAAAAAATAGGTTTCGAGCTCTATATTCTACTTCTTCTTGTCGAACAGGTATTGGGCCAATGGGGACTCTCTTCGGCTCGGGTTTGAGATAAGATAAATTAGCAATCCCCTTTTATCAGAACCCATGTGTAGCTCTTGAGAGGGATAATCTATATAATTAAATAATCTTTGTGTTTATAGTTCAACACTTTTAATGTAGTTTTACAAATGCATTTCTATGAATAATAATTGATGAATATGAATAAATATTGAATATCCACAATAAATAATTCAAAGCATATAAGTTTAGGTTTTTTCTTTTTCTTTTTTTTCCCCCATAAATTTTACATTTGATATTGAAAATATTTTTTTATTCTAAATATCATTATTTTAAATATGAATATTTTCCCTACTAGCAAATACGAAGATTTGAAAAAATTTGTGCAATTCCAATCATATTTTTTTTTTGATAAACAACTCTATCATGTTTGATCTGATAAAAGCAAGTCACTTTTATATGAAATATTACTATGTTTTTCTTATACCAATACTTGAATTGTATTCAATAATTTTTTGGTTAATTATTTTGGTTTATAATATATAAGCAGAAGAGCTTCTTTATTTATGATGCATCTTAATTTAAACATATATTTTTTTAGTTTTCCATTATCATCCCAAAAAAACACACGGGTTTAAAAAACTTGTATTTACTATATTATGAGTTACACAACATAGTTGTTTTTAGCTATTGAACATTCTTCATTGTGTTTTCAATTACAAAGGTCAAGTTAACCAATCAAGGTGACTTTCTTTCATGTAGAATATAACCACCCTGATGACGCGGGGATCTCATTCAAGCCTTATCTTCCAGTAGACTATGATCAAGCCCAATAAGCAAGTATCACGGGATGTATCTCATCAAGCCTATCAAGAGAGGAGCAGAAGTGAGTAGAATACCATCTAATAATCAAATCAGTAATGGAGTTTGAGTAGAATATAAGGAGGCAATATTTAATTGTAAAATGTCATTAAGTTGATATGTCATACGTGTGTATAATGAATGTTTGACTATTTATAGATGAAAGTGGTTTATGCACCTAAGTAGGGTTGAGGCGACGTCCCATTTTGTTGTCTCTATTAGAATATTCCTGATGTTAATGTAGTGGAGCTATTTTCTATACGAGATAGTGTGTTAGGTGTGTTTGTCCCGCTGGAACCATAATTGAGTAGAACCTATTGGTAGCCTCATCGAGATAATCGACCTCACGTACTCAACCATGACTCTTCGATCGAGCCATATCGATATTGATGTGATCAAGTCAAGCTTCTACATCTCCTCAGGCGTGATATGTGGTCTCTACATGTTAAGTGTCATCATTAGACACGTGGCGCCTGGCAAATTTTGCCATATCACACCCATTGTTCAATAAAATCCTACCTAGGCAAACATACAAGTACCAACAAGTCAAAAGTGATGAACAGTAGTAGAGTGTAGTATTCCACATAGACTAAATTAATTGAAGTTACTAAGTATCGAAACTGAACCTTCTAACTTTATACTAACAATCAATTAAAAGTTTAAGTTAAAGTACATTAAATGTAAATAAAATAAAGTGAGAAAAATAAACGATGCGTTAGGATTGTAATTTCGCATATTATGAACATCTGTCTATTACTTCTATTCTATGTAGTTCTCTAGCAAATTTGAGAACATAGAAAACTTATGTAATTGTGGTTTATGTTGAATTGTCCCAAATCTATTATAACGAATTAGTATCCTATATGTATATGACTTGCGAATTTAGTATTATGGCATTAAGATCCTATCTTTCGGTCATGCATGGTTTGTAACAAAGTATATGGCTATCTTATAAATAAATCAGTAGAATACCTACATAAAACAATTGAATATGCACTATTGGATTTATGTCGGTCCTAGCTTTCCTTCATTAAGGCTTAACTAAGGAGCATGATGAGAAATTGAAGGCTAATCAATTAATAAATACAAAGAAAATTAAATAATCAACATAAACTTGCAAACTTTCACTACTAAAAAAACTGTTTTTAGTGACCGATTTTGGCTAAAATCGGTCACAAAAACAGATCTGTGACCGAATCAGTGACCCAAAAAATCGGTCACTAAAACCTCCGTCACAGAATTTTGTGACCGAATCTGTGACTGACTATTTTTGTGACCGACTTTGTGACCGAACTATTAGTCACAAAAAAAATAAATCGTGACCGATTTTTCGTTCACAGACTCATCGAATAGTGACCGAATTTGTGACCGAAATTTTAGTCACAGCAGAAAAGAGTAGTGACTGAAATTTCGGTCACAAATTCAACTAATAGTGACGAATTTTCGGTCACAATTTCAAGAAAATAGTGACCGATTTTGTGACTGAACGTTGAGTCATTTTAAAAAATAATAGTGACCGATTTTGTGACTGAACGTTGAGTCATTTTTAAAAAAATAGTGACCGATTTTTCGGTCACAAATTGTAAAGGAACAGTGACAAATTTCAGTCACTATATAGTATTTTGTGACCGAAAAATCGGTCACAAATTTTCAACCACATATTTTTGTAAATCTATTTTTGATCACAAACCTGACCTGTAATCTATTCGCAAAACATTCATCAATATCCGTCAAATATTTACCAATATCCGAAAAATATACACTAATATTCTCGAAACATTCACCAATATCTGTCAAAATTAAACAATATCCGCAAAATATACACAAATATCCTCAAAACATATCCACAAAATATACACAAATAAACATTTTAATACTTATCATTATAAAATCGCAAACACGCATCCACCAAACATGATCAACTCCAAATTATCTATCCATCAACATACACCAATATCCACCAAATATTCAACAATATCCCCGACGTATACACCAATATCCTCAAAACATACACCAATATCCGCAAATTACATCACCAAATACATTCAAGTCATATCTTTATCCACAAAAAACATCATACCTCTCAAATCTTCTACATATATACATACATATTCACTAAACATAAATAGCAAGATAGTTGTCGACATCAATCATCATTCTCATCATTGTCACCGTCACAATTGTTTTGACCTATTAACTTGCTCGTTTTCGATGATGATGATGCAACGAAAGGGACTTCAATAGCATGTGGTGGGGTCAAAAATCCATATGTGGGTGGCATAAAAGTGGGTATTTGAGCTTGCGAACCTGATGGAAAGGATGCAAACCTTTGCATTTGACTCATGGACTGTTGGAAGGAGTCAAACTTTGCAGACAAGTTGAGAAGTGAATCTTGCAACTTCACGTTCTGCTCCTGAACTAAGTCAATCTTTTTCTTTTGCTCCTCAATCTCCTTTGCTTGCTCTTCGATCTTCGTCTTTTGCTCATCTACTTGAAGTTTAAGGGCCCTAGTCTCCTTACCCTCCAATGCGCCTCTTGCCCAAGGAGCAGAAGTTGATCGAGATTCGGAAAACTTTAAAAGTTTTGCCACACCTGCAAGACCATACGCCTGGCCTTTTTTCAAACCTCCAACTGTATCCATCCACACCTAAAATACATTGATAAATGGACAATTAAAATTACGCATCTCTAAATATAGAAACTCATAAATTGTAAAGTAAGTTATATTATAAAAATTGATTACGTCAATCTCCTTTTGCCTCTCATGCTCAGTGCCATCCTCATTCTCACTCGAAGTTGCACCACTATTTCCACGAGCAGCCCACTTGTTTTGAAATGATTCCTACATGTAAAACAAATCCAAAACAAACAAAACAAATTAAATATGTAAAACAAGAATGAACAAACAATACATACAAGTTCAAAAATATTACTAATGTTGATATATAATATTACTTACGATAGTATTTTTTGCACGATCGTTCACAAAGACCCGTTCACCTTCCTTATTTTTTTTTGAGTGGAAACATATAAAAGCTTGAACAAGAGAAGGTGTTTTCACCCGTTTCTGCCTCCTACAAAGAAAAAAATAATTAAAAATAAATTATAATTAATGCTAAATAATGATATATACACAATATAATTACCATTCTATCCATATGCGTAAGGTGGGTAATAGAACCACCCGAGTGAATTGGGAAGCCTTGTCCGTTATAATCTGATGCTCTATTCTTCTTGGCTTGAGCACATTTTTTCTTATAACTCTCTGTGGCCCATTGTTGCCTCAAATCTTCCCAATATTCATCAGTTATCCAACAAGGCTTTTTGTTCTTTTCACGTGCCCGATATAGTTTACTTTTTAAAAGCATAGCCCCACGATGATTGAAAATTGCATGAATCTCATCTTGATTTTCTTCATGCCAAACAAATTTTTTCTACAAAAATTCATTTTATTGTGTTACAGTAATATTAGATATTCTTAATTACATAAAAATGTCATATAATGACAAAGATATGTGTGATTACCTCAAACTCTCCAAACCACTTATCCCTTTGAGATTCAGGGACTTTTTTCCAAGATTTCCATGGCCCTCCAAATGACTTCTTCACAATAGTTGTTATCTCATCTACACACTTTTTATTATCACTGAACTTATATGACCACACATACAAAGATTAATAACAATAAAAGTCGAATAATACAAACACTAAGCATATTATAATAGAAATTATTACTCTAATCCTCGAGGGCGAATGAAAATCTTTCCAATTGTACTATCATTGACGCTATTTTCAGTACTCGGTGTGGCAGGAACATTTGTACCACTATGATTAGCATCAAGAGGGGCTAACTGTGATGACTCTGTAGGCTGCATAGCCATGTTAGTTGGTGGAGGTATCGTCGAATGAGATGAAGATGGATTTGACGTCTTTCCTTTTCCTTTTTTACCACCACCTGCCATCTGTTGGACGATTCTCCAACAAAATTTATATTAATCATGTTGAATATGGAAAAGATGAAATAGAAGTTTTCAACTAACACAACAAAATGATATCAAAAGATATTCTTGATACAACATTCTTAACACATACATGAAACTTGATGACATTCACAATTTCACTTTATTAAAGTTCACAATAAAATTACCATAAGTACAGTAATCAATTATTCATCTCCGTTATCTTCACTGTCATCTTCTTCACCATCAGAAAAATCAGATTCATCTTCTTCATCTTCATCCAAATGTTCATAATCATCTAATTGTTCAAATTGTTCTACAATTATTTGTTCACTATATTCGCTGTTGTCAACTAAATTTCCAATTGGATTGGAGTCATCAACAAAATTGACAATATTAGATGGTTCCTGCAAAGCATCCTCCATATTATGGCCTCCATCAACTCTACTTCTTGGTCTAGTCTTGATTACAAAACGCCAGTGAATTTTATCTCTTTTGTTACCAGGATAAGGGACATAATAAACTTGAGAAGCATGCTGGGCAAGAATGAATGGATCAAATTTCGGATAACTTTTATTCTGTTTTATCTCAACAATGCCATACTCTTTGTGTACCTTAATACCCCGATTAGAGACTGAATCAAACCAATGGCAATTAAACAACACAACTCTTTTATCCGGACTACCCGAATACTCGAGTTCAATCACTTCTTTAAGTTTCCCATAAAATTCAGAGGATTCTTGACCTTTTACACACACGCCAGAGTTACAAGTCTTCTTCCGTTGTGCTACCGAATCTATATGAAAAACGTATCCGTTGACATAATATCTAGGCCATGTCTTGACTTCATTCATAGGACCCCAAGCTAGATCGCGCAAGTATTGATTTTGCACCATATTATCGGGATTGTGAACCTATTAACAATGTGTTGCAAAATTAATTAGTAACTTAGAATTTAATATATAGTAATAGATTTATAATTTCAACTTATATTTAATTATCATACTTACATATAATTTAAACCACTCTACAAAATGCTTTTCAACAGATTCCTCAACTTGTTGGTCAGTAAGGTATGGCCAGAAATGCCGAGTCATGGTTTTATACGTCCTAAAATCACATAATCTGTTAGTAAGGTTCAAAATATATTGGCCAATATATTTTAAAATTACAACTAGTTAGTAATTACTTACTCTAGAAATGGCAATACTTCATCACAATTAATGAGAACATGAAGTGCGGCAGCTTTCCATTCATCAGTTGTTAGAAATCTAGTATCGCACTTACCAGCGGGCTCGCCCTGCTGATTAAAACATGATAGGGTACGTGGAATTTCATTTTTAGAGCTTCCCGCTTCATTTCGTCGACTCCTCGTGCTTTTCGATTGCACATGAGACTCAAAATAGTATGATGAAAAATAAGCCGACTCTTGGGCTAGATATGCTTCACATATAGAGCCTTCGACTCTGGCTCTATTTTTAACCATACCCTTCAAATCATGTAAATATCTTTCAAATGGATACATCCATCTGTACTGGACGGGACCACACATGACTGCCTCATAAGGTAAGTGGATTGGCAAGTGCTCCATCGAATCAAAAAATGCCGGTGGGAAGATGCGTTCCAATTTACACAATATGACCGGTATATTTGACTCCAACCGTAACAAGTTTTCCTCCCGTAATTCTGTTGAGCACAACTCTCAAAAAAACTGACTTAACTCAGTTAATGGTTTCCACACATTTTGAGGCAATGCACTAAACGCACTAGGAAACAATCTTTGCATAAACACATGGCAATCATGACTTTTAAAACCATGTAATTTATGGTTTGCCTTGTCCACACATCTTGCCAAATTCGAACCATATCCATCTGGCATTTTTAAACTCTCAAGCCATGAACAAAAATCTCTCTTTTGAGCCTCACTTAACGTGAAACTTGCCTTTGGTTTTTCAAATTTCCCATTCGGCAAACTTCTTAAGTGTAACTCTGGTCGTTTATAATACTCAACCAAGTCCATTCTTGCCTTATCATTGTCTTTGCTCTTGCCCTTTATATTCATAACAGTGTTAAGCACATTGTCAAAGACATTCTTTTCTATGTGCATTACATCTAGATTATGGCGCACCAAATTGTCTTTCCAATAAGGCAAATCCCAAAATATACTTCGTTTTGTCCAGTTATGCAACACACCATAGCCAGGTATTTTGTTATTATCAACGGGCACATCAGTTATCTTGGAAAGATCACAAACTTTTTGCCATATATCTTTACCACTTAATCTTCTTAGTGGTTCTGACATCTCACGTCGTCCCCTGTAGAACGCATCTTTATTCCTTCGAAATGTATGATCAAGAGGCAAAAACTAACGATGGCAGTCAAACCAAGATATTTTTCCACCATGTTTTAACCTGAATGCTTTTGTATGTTCCATACAGATTGGGCATGCCAATTTTCCTGCTGTCATCCATCCAGAAAGCATGCCATGAGCAGGAAAATTATTAATTGTCCACATAAGTGCTGCCTTTATGTGGAAATTTGTTTTTGTCGAGATGTTATAGGTATCAACACCAGTTTTCCAAAAAACCTTCAACTCATCAATCAAAGGCTGTAAATACACATCAATCCTACTTTTTGGGTTATGGGGACCAGGAAACAAGCAAGTTAAAAACATGTATGGAGTCGTCATACACATCTCGGGAGGTAAATTATATGGCGTCACAATCACTGGCCAACAAGAATATGGTGTGGCAGATTGACTGAACGGATTAAACCCATCTGTACATAATCCGAGCCTGACATTTCTTGGTTCAGCAGCAAAGTTAGGGTGAGTTTCATCAAAAGATTTCCATGCTAGTCCATCTGATGGATGACGTAGAACACCAGGCTCTGTTCTATGTTCGTAGTGCCACCTCATATGACCGGCTGATTTCATAGATGCATACAATCTTTTAAGCCTTGGGATAAGCGGCATGTAATGCATCCTTTTATAAGGTACTCGATTCGTATTACAATTTTCACCACCTCTTTCAGAATGTTTGAACCATGGATGGGAACAGAATTTGCATTCAACGAGCACAGCATCATCTTTGAAATACAACATACAACCGTTGATGCAGCAATCAATTTTCATAGAAGTTAATCCCAATTTCTTCACTAATTTCTTTGCATCATAAAAATTATTTGGCACATGGTTGTCATTGGGATTAGAGGATTTTATGAGTTTAGCCATTCGATCAAGGCATCCTTGAGACATATTATAATCCGATTTTAAGCACATCATCTGAAGAGTCATTGACAATTCGGTATGACTTTCACATCCCGACCACAATGACCGTTGTGCAGCATTCAACATCTCGTAGAAATGTTGAGTTTCTGGATTTGGAGTTTTCTCTGTACTCTGATTTGTCTCCATTTCTATAGGTTGAGCATTATTATCAAAGGTGTGCCCTATAGCATCATAAATTGGATTTTCATATCCATGAAAACTCCCATTCATTCCACTTTGTTCAGTACTAGTGGAAGCCCCTCTGTGCATATCGATACCATCCAGTTCAACCTCACCATATGCAGTCCAATACCAGTAATCTGGTTGAAACCCGTATTTGAGAAGGTGAAGATTCACTTCTTGAGGATTCAAAAAACTCATATTTTGGTCTTTCGAACAAGGGCATCTAATACCGTTCCTCTCAGAATAATCAGGTCGTGTAGATGCAAATTTAATGAACTCTTCGACCCCGACTAGAAATTCACGTGCATAACCCGACCGTTGTGGTAGAAGTCTATTATACATCCAACTACGACGTACCCGAATATCCATATTCTGTACAATTATCAAAAAATTATCTTGGTTTAATTTTACGCACAATTATATTAAAAATTGATCGCGCTAACGAGTTTAAGATAAATTGATCATACTAACGCCCAAATTGTTAAAGATAAATTTATATATTTTAAATATATATTTTATGGATATTTGTATGTATTTTAATATAAAAATATATTTGTTTTTGTATTTATAGAATTTAATTTTATAAGTATTATACGATATCTTGTTTAGATGTATTTTAAATGATATGATATTTATTAAATTTAGTATGTAGAATATAATCTCTTTTGTGGTTTCCTTTTGTTCACCACTTTTTTTTGGGGTTATATACTTTGGAAGAGGTGGCTACGTCATGTCCAGGAGGACACCATATGAATTCAATCGCTTTAACTATTTTAAAATGCCTCAATGTTTATTCGAGTCACTATAGCAAGTATATGTAACTAACCACAACTTATGCTTGATCCATTTCTGTTAACAGAACTCTAGGTAAGAGTTGAAAAAGAAAGAAAAAAAATTGTGCCTATGTATGTACATTATTGTTCTAAACAGCAAGCTCGTTTACTTTTATAATTAAAATCGAGTGGTTTGATTAAGAACGGTTTAATTTAATACTCAAAAAAGAAATTATAATCAAACGAGTCAAATTTTAATCATAAATAAATAAAAGATTAATTGGAGTGATTTTTTTCTTCTTTTTCTTTATTTTTTGTGCTAGAAAAATGGTTATTTTGAATTCATGCTAGCAAGAAAAGTATGGAGGGAAATATTCCTTTTTTGCTTATTCAATTTTGAAATTTAATAGAAAGAGGAAGAACAAATGTCATCTATTAAGTATATATTGGGTTTTTTTTAAACAAAAAATTAATAAATTTATTGCAATTCCTTTTAAAATATATATTTTTACTATATTAAATTTTTCTTCCAATTAAAACTACTTTTAATACTTTTCAGGAAGGAAAAATAAAAGAAATCAACTAGATTAGCTTTTGCTTATTTTGCTTGTTTACTCTTTCCTTCATAATTTGCTGATTTTAGCACTTCAATTATTCATCTATACTATATATCTATATTATTATCTATATCTATCTATTTATACTTAGTGTGAGGATTCCTTAAATATAACATATAAACTATCGTAATTTAGTAATTAATGGCAAAAGGTGCATCTAACATGATATTAATACAATATAGAACTCAAGTTTGACAAAATATTGATTCTTATAATTTGCTTTTCGTCCTACTTTTCATCCAAAAATTATACACCTACATAGGGTTCAACAAATCACATTCAACAATTACAAAGTCACATAATCTTAATGCAAATAATAATTTTATACAATTACCAAGTCACATAATCTTAATGCAAACAATAAAAGGCACCTTAAATGTAAATGCTTCAATTATACACTTGTTTAGGGTTGAACAAATCACATTCAACAATTCCCAAGTCACATAATCTTAATGCAAATAATAAAAAGCACCTTAAATATAAATACTTCAATTATACACTTGTTTAGACTACAACAAATCACATTCAACAATTACCAAGTCACATAATCTTAATGCAAACATTAAAAAGCACCTTAAATATAAATACTTCAATTATACACTTGTTTAGGCTACAACAAATCACATTCAACACAAATGAAAAATCATACCTTTACAATGCCTCCTTCGTAATGTATATTGTGTTTCTACTCCTGAAAATCAATACAAACATCCAAAAAAAAAAAGAAATTACATCACTATATTCATATTTTTTCCAAATCTATACATACAAAATATAAATTATAAAAAATAAATGTGGGGGAAGGGGGGAGGGGGGGCGTGGAGGGGAGTGGGAAGGAGGGAGAGGGGCTGTTGGGTGGGAGGAGGGGAAGAGGGGGGGTAGGGAGGGGGGCGTGGAGGGGAGTGGGAAGGAGGGAGAGGGGCTCTTGGGTGGGAGGAGGGGAAGAGGAGGGGTGGGGAGGGAGAGAGTGGGGCTGCTGTGGGAGGGGGGCGGGGTTGGCGGGGGGAAGAGGGGCCGTGGGGAGGGGGGTGGCCGGCGGGGGGAAGAGCATCTGGGGAGGGGGGGTGACTGGTGGGGGGAAGATCTGGTCCGGCGGTGGGAGGAAGAGGGGCGGCGGCCTAGATCTGGGCTTGGGGCCGCCGCCGCCGCCTGGAGGGAGCTTGGGGGTGGGGGGGTTGGCGGGGGAGGGCCGTATCTGGCTGGGGGTGGCTGCGGAGGGCGAGGAGGGAGAAAGGTGGTGGTGGTGGAGGGAGGGGGTGGCGGGGGGGTGCGGCGGCGGAGGAAGAGGGAGGCGCGGGGGGGGTGGCGGGGAAGGGCGGGGTTGGCTGTGGAGGGCGGGGAGGGAGAGAGGCGGTGGTGGTGGAGGGAGGGGTGGGCGGGGGGTGCGGCGGTGGTGGTGGAAGGAGGGGGTGGCGAGGGATGCGGCGGCTGGAGGGAGGAGGGCGGCCGGTGGAGGAGGAGGAGGAGGGAGGCGGAGGGGGGGGGGGGTGGGGGAAGGGAAGAGAGAGAGAGCTTACCTGTTGTACAGATTAGGAAAAGTGAGGGAAACTTAGAATTTTTCTAAGTTAAAGTTCAATTTTTTACCCGATTTGTGATCGAAAATTCGGTCACAAATATTTTTTTTAATTTGGCATTAATAAATACTATTCAAACATTATAATTACTATTAAAATTAAAATATTTAATATTATTTTTGTCAAATTAATTATTTAAATTTTTTATATGTATATATCTAAAATACTTGTTAAATTTTAAGATTATTATTTAATTAATTATGCTAATTATTCAATTTTCTTATTTCAATTTGACTAATTATTTAGTTATCTTTCTTTATTACTTGGATTAATTACTCAAATTCTGCAATTCAATTGGATTAATTATTCAGTTTCAACAATACAATTGAACTAATAATTCAGTTCTCCCTACTCAATTAGATTAATTACTCAATTCCCTTTATTCAAATATATTAATTACTCAATCTTCTCAATTTAATTGGACAAATTATTATTCAATATCTCCAATTCAATTGAACAAATTACAAAATTCCCCTTAATTTCATTGCACTAGATATTCAATGCTCGTAATTCAATTGGTATAATTACTCAAATTCCACAACTTGCTTAGATTAATTACTCAATTCAGTGCCTTCCAGGTAAACATATCAATTACACTATTTAATTGTACAATTTATATAATTTTTCCAATTTAGTTGAATCAATTACAAAAACCTCTCCAATTTCGTTGGACTAATTATTCATTGCTCGTAATTCAGTACGTTGGTACTACAATTACTCCAATTCCACAATTATTTTAGATTAATTGATACAATTTGACTAAGTTATTCAACTACATTGTTTAACAACTCAATTCCCCAAAGTCAATTGAACCAACTACTCAATTCCGCATCTAAGTTCGACTAATTATTCAATTTCCTTATTTTAATTGAACAATTTCACAGTTTCCCTACTCAATCAGATTATTACTTAAATTTTATTCTTTCAATTGGACTAATTTCCTTAATGTAATCGAACAATTTTCCTTAAAAAAATGTAGAATTTTGGGACTGAATATTCAGTCTCTGTTCAAAAAAGAGAAGCTCTCATTTTGTGACCGATTTTTCGGTCACAAATTTCCCTCAAGTGCCTAGCATTTTTGTGACTGAAAAATCGGTCACAAAATCGCCTAAAGAGGCTCCCATTTTGTGACCGATTTTTCGGTCACAAATTTCCCTCAAATGCCTAGCATTTTTGTGATCGAAAAATCGGTCACAAAATCGCCTAAAGAGGGTCCCATTTTGTGACCGATTTTTTGGTCACAAATTTCCCTCAAGTGCCTAGCATTTTTGTGACCGAAAAATCGGTCACAAAATGGGTAGCCCTCTTTGGGCAAATTTATGACCGATTTTTGGGTCACAAATTTCCCTCAAACTGCCTAGCATTTTTGTGACCGAAAAATCGGTCACAAATTCGCCCAAAGAGGCTCCCATTTTGTGACCGATTTTTCGGTCACAATTTTCCCTCAAGTGCCTAGCATTTTTGTGACCGAAAAATCGGTCACAAAATGGGAGCCTCTTTGGACGAATTTGTGACCGATTTTTCGGTCACAATTTTCCCCTAGCATTTTTGTGACCGAAAAATCGGTCACAAATTCGCCCAAAGAGGCTCCCATTTTGTGACTGATTTTTCGGTCACAATTTTTCCTCAAGTGCCTAGCATTTTTGTGACCGAAAAATCGGTCACAAATTCGCCCAAATATATTAGCATTTTTGTGACCGATTTTTCGGTCACAAAATTGTTATAACATTAATTTATTTTCTTTTTGATTTTTTTTTAAATCTACAGTAATTTCAATATAAGTAAATTAAAAATTTATTATTTTTTTTGTGACCGATATTTGCATTTTAGTGACCGATTTGTTAGTCACAATGATATTTTCATTCTTTTGTAAAATCGGTCAAAAAAGCGGTCACAATTCTCCATTTTTTGTGACCGAATGTGTTCGGTCACAAAATTCAGTCACTAAAAATAGTTTTTTTAGTAGTGTTTCATGGAAAGGGTTAACAAGGAATTGACTATGATGAAACATTCACGCCTATTGCAAGGTTAGAATCTATACTAGTGCTCTAGTGCTCCTTGTCTTTGCTTGTTATAAAAGTTTTACATTGTTTCAAATGGATGTAAAAAATGGCTTTTTTAAATGAATATATAATGGAAGAAGTTTAAGTTGAACACCCTCCGGGTTTTGAGAGTGAAATCATTTTTTTAAAACTCTCCAAAGCTTTATATGGTAATGCAAAATGGATTTTCTACGGGAAAATTAGATACTACTTTATTCATAAAAAAAATAATGATGATGATAAGCTTCTCACTGTACAAACATATGTAGATGATATTATTTTTGGGTCAACAATGAATCTTTGTGCAAGGAGTTTGTTATCTGTATGAAAAAGGAGTTCAAGATGAGCAAGATGGGGGAACTAACATTCTTTCTCGGACTACAAATTAAGCAAACAAAAAGATGAACCTCCATTAGTCAAGCTAAATATATAAGGGAACTGATCAAATGATTTGGAATTGGCTAAAAAAAAAAAATCAGCACACCGATAAGCCCCTCAACTAAACTTGACAAAGATGAAAATGGTAAGCCTATGGATGAAAGGAGATATAGAGGTATGGTTGGAAGTTTGCTTTATTTAACTGCATGTAGACCTGATATCATGTTTACTATGTGTAAGATTTTAGTTAAATCCTAAAGAAATACATTTGATATAAGATTTTAGTCGAATCCTAAAGAAACACATTAGATGATAGTAAAACAAAGTTTTAGACTCTTGAAAGAAACTATGAACTATGGCTTGTGGTACCCTATACGTGAATCATTTATTCTCGCTAGATACTCAGATGAGGATTTTGTTGGATGTAGGGTTGATCATAAAAGTACTAGTGGGACATGTTAAATAGTGAGAAAACTTGTTGCATGGTTTAATAAAAAGAAAAATTCAATTGTTTTCTCAGTTACAGAAGCTGAATACATTGTTGTGGGACCATGTTATGCTCCAATTTTATGGATAAAACAAACTTTATGTGATTATGGACTTCATTTTGATCATATTCCTATTTTATGTGATAGCATGAGTGCAATTAATTTAACCAAAAATCTCATTTAACATTGTAGAACTAAGCATATAGAAATTAAGCATCATTTTATTCACAACCATGTCAAAAAATAGGATAATTGCTTGAATTTTGTTGGCATTGAACACCAATTAGCACATATTTTCACTAAATCATGGCATGAAGAAAGGTTTTGTAGATTAGAAATGACTTGAATATTATTGATATCACTGATAACAGCTTTAGGCATCTATTGCATTGAGTGGTCAATTTACCAAGTATATGGCATTTCATCTAGTCATTTCCTCCAATACATTTATTTATTTATTTTTCACTATTTTTTTTAACAAGGGGGCACAACTACATTTCTCTTAATCTCCTTATTCTTCTACAGATCATGTAAGTTTCTTCTTAAAGAGAATTAGGGTTTTGCTCCAAAATCAAATTCTCAAATGTTTCTTATTCTTCGAATTTCTTCTAAAATTCCAATCACCTATTGTATTAGACTTGAAATTTTTCCCTTTCAACTCGTACCATATCCAAGGTAAAAGCTAGAAAATCCCTATAGTTTGACAACCCAAAAGCCAAACGGGGAAAATATCTTCAACCCACACATCTTCTTGACCAATTGTTCCCTTACATTGTTTCCTCATCCGTGGGTTATGAGTCAAGTAACCCATGTGAAATTTTTTAGCAAGAGAATGCACCAAATATTCCTGGGTGTTCTACTTTCAAGAGATACCTATGATTTGTTGATTGAGTGTTTGAGTGAGCTTATGACACGAGGTTTAAGCATTGAAAAGTAGACAAAGGTAGGTACATTGCTTTCAGGCAATTACACATTTCCATTGATTGGATTAAATTTGTTGGTTGGGTACCTCATGAAAATTTTAGAACTGTATTACCTTGACTTAGTTGGAGTGTCTTTTGTCCATATATCGATTGATGATTGTAGCACCCCTATCATTAAAATGAACTAATATTATCAGTGTGTCACTAGATAATCGTACAAAGTACCCACACCTCGACGACACTTAGTCGGCTCACCCCATTCTAAAATATACATTCAATAACAATCCCTTCAGCAGAAGCATTGCTACGTAGAATACAATCATTAAAACTAATTTGTAGTAAACTTATCATGATCAAACACAAGGTTCAACCCAAGGATAAGATAGGAAATTAGATATTTCTTAACAACATCTTGGAGTTATAAACTCCACAATAAATGAAAATAACTGGAGGGAAATAAGTGTGCAATTACGACTACATAACTTATTCATCCATCTTGCAAGCCCTAGTTTGAGGCAAAGAACAGAGAGAACAGGGTTGTAAGCCCAAATGACTTAGTAAGGTCAATTTATAAATATATAGGATAAATCAATCCTAACACACATTAAAACAGATAACGTGATTTTTATTGAGTGCAATAGAAAATTGTGAGCTCTAAATAATTACTGAAAAAGTCTTGTCATGAATAATTTTTTTCAAAACAGGCAGAAGTATTGAAATAATCATATCATAAATGATTCTCAAAAGCATGCAGTAGTGAGTTGAGTAGACAGGTCTCTAATCTTATGACTACCCAAAATGGACAAAACATAATGGAAATCCTTATGCCTCCCTAGTTAAGGAGAATCCTCGACCTGAATTGACTGACGATGTTCCATATGCCCATGTAACACACCGATTGAATCAGTTTTATCCAATTCAACCTCAACAAAAGAGTTATGGACGTTCGAATACTGCTCAAAGAAATTCAAAATTTGAAAATTTTTCCAAATTTCCTGAAAATAGTTTAGAACAATTGGTTTTAAGGGTTTATATAGATCTATGTAAACCGTTTCTAGATCTATTTTTAGTAGCATTTGAAAATATATTCTTCAAGTTTTCTGGGGACATAAAGTTTATCAAATTAGACTAAGAAATGAAAGAGTTACAAGGGTTCAAAGTAATTAAGCTACTCACTTCAAGTTCTCAGTAACCCGAAACAAAGCAACCATGTTTGAGACTCTCTATAGATCTTAGAAAATCAAAATTTGGTCAAAAATACATAGATATGAAAATTTCACATAGCAAGCTTTCTAACGTATAAAGTATACTAAATTTGAATTAGTAATGGGTGAGATAAAGAGCTCAAAAAATAGCTCATTGCTTACAAGATTGTTGTTATGATTTTCAATGTCCAGTACGCAGCCAACTTTGGGCTCATCTTTGAATCAAATTGTAGAGACTTTTAGGAACTTAAATGATTTTGGAAATAATATGACACAAGAAGAATAGATGGGAATTAATTTGGAGCAATTCTAACAAGACTTAAGAGAGTTATTGAAACTCAAAGTTACCTACTTGACCACAGATTCGTATAGCGAAGTAGCTAACTTCTTCCTTCTTTTTCCAACAAGTTTCTTGCAGATTTGTTTGGATGAAATTTTATTTAAATACTCTAGAATGAGGTTGATAGAATGCTGAGTTTGATTTGGAAAATTGATGAGAAATTGCACAACTAATTGGCAAATAAAATGAGGTAAGTGTCGGCTAAGACAAGGATGAAATACAAAGGCCATTGTTGCCCATCCCGACATGAACGTTGCCATTAATCTTGCACCTAATCCAATATTTCCTTGTTTCTTTTTTTTTTAATAATAAGTATAAAAATGACATAATTAACCTTTTACTATAAGGTAAATATGTAATATAAAAATTTACTAATTAACAGAATTAGAATATTACAATGACAGTAATGATGGGGGAGAATCGCCAATTACTTCTGAAGTTCTAGGTACTCAAACCATCCTAACTCCTATTAAATTGTGCGAAATTGTGCATGTTGAGGATGGTATATATTGAAGCACCAATTTAAGAAGAAGCATACAAGCTCATTGTAAAGGAAAATCGAGTAGTTCATGGATTTCCCCAGTTTTCTGATTTGAGCACCTATTATGAAATTGGGTTAAAAGGGAAAAATCCCCGAACTTTTGGGTCACTTAGCACTTTGCCTCCTAACCATTTTAAATTTCACGAATCAACCCCTAATCTAATTTTCAGGCAATTTTTTGGGATTATTACGCTTGAGATTCAAAATCGTGCACAGAATGTGAGTTGGGGGAGAACAAATTCGTCCTTTCATTTGGGTTAGTATTTTTCCCTCTTGTAAAACCACGTGTAACTCATGTGAAGAGAGTTCAAACCAAATTGAAGCTAGGGTTTAATTCATAGCAGTTTACCACCCAAACTTTTGAAAAATTTGAAATTGAAGCTTGAGGAAGGTCAAATGGGTTGGAGAGCAAGAGTGAACAACTATGATTTGGCTCCGGGAAAGTGTGTTCCGAACTATGGTGAGTATCTAGGCTTCTTGTAGGTGTTTTAAATTGGTAATTTTTTTTGTATAATCAATGTTTTCATACTTTGATATTGAGTTAGATCTGGAAGAATATACGTTTTTGTCAATTTTTGTGGGTGTAATGTGGTCCCAAATTCTCTTTTTTATTTCTAGTTTGTTGTGTTGTGTGTAAAGTAGACATAATACCCCACTTCGTCAACTTTAAATTGAACATTGGTTGCTTCAGGGACCACATAATGGGGTGCATGTTTTTGTATATGTAAATGTTATTCATGGATTGCAAATGGCTTGTGCGTATGTATTGACTTTTTTTGTTTTTCCCTTATTTTTTTGGTTAAAATAGGTTCTAATAATGAATATTTCAGTATTAGATTTCACCACTCTGGTTAATTTTGTGACCTAGGTTGTAGGGTATATGTAGGGGGGAAAGTTAACCATATTGATTTTTGTTGTGAAAATGAAATATCCAATCTTGAAATTAAAGTCATGGCCAAAGATGTCGGCATTGATACTAGTAATGTATCTTTCTATTACAGTTTAAGTGATCCTTATGATTGTGGTGACATAAACTTGCTAGTAGATAATAATGATGCATTGACATTATATAATTTTGCTGGTGTTGAAAAGTTGGTTGGGGTTTTTGTAGAACATGGGCATAAATGTATGCGTTTACTTGCCCAGTCTGATGATAGTTTACATGATATTGATAGACCATTAGAATATATGGGGGATGTAGAAGGTAGAGAAGATAGAGGGGGAAATCTTAATGATAGAGTGGGGGGGAATGATGAGCAAGAGGGCAGTGCTAGAGGTGAACAAGGAGGTAGAACTAATGTTGAAAATGATAATGATAGTGACTTAAGTGATAATCAATCAAGTGGGGAAAATTCCCATCATTCTGATGGAATTGTTGAAAATGATATTGAGTTTTCAAATATGGAGGATGTGGATGTACATGTGAATGTTGGCGGTTTAGCAGCAAGACACATGTGACAATAACTCAAAAAAAGACCAACCTTAGGGACAAGATAAAGCATGATGGGTTTGCTGTTTTCAATCCAAATGTTGGTATGGATAACCTTATTTTTAAAGTTGGTTTGTGATTTTCTGACAATAACGTATTTAAGAAAGCTATTAGACAACATTCAATCATTAATTGGAGAGAACTTGTGTTCAAATAAAAATGATAAAAACAAAATCCAAGTTAAGTGCAAACATAAGGGATGCCCATGGGTGATTTATGCTTCAAAGTGCACTGAGAAAGACACACTGCAGGTGAAAATTTTAAATGATGTTCATTACTGCCCTAAGTGTTAAAGAGTTAAAGCTGTTAATTCTAAGTGTTTGGGTAACAAATACTTGCATAAAATTAAAACTAATCCCAAGTGGGATGTTGATTCAATCTTGTCAGTTGCTCAAAAAGAATGCAAGCTACTTTTTAGTAGGTTTCAGATATATAGGGCAAAGTATAAAGTGGCTGAGATTTGTGTTGGTTCTGTTAAAGAACAATATGGTATGTTGTGGAGATATGCTGCTAAAATTGTGAAAACAAATGAAGACAATACTATCTTAAACAAATGGATGGGGAGTCTGTTTTTAAAAGATTTTACTATTGTTGGGGGGCTCCTAAAAAAGGGTTCCCTGATGAATATAGACCTTTGATATGCCTAGATGGTTGTCATTTAAAAACTAGCAGTGGTGGAATTTTATTTATTGTAGTCGGTCTAGATCCAAATAATTGCATGTTTCTTACAGCATATGATGTGGTTGAAAAAGAAACAAAAACAAAAATCATGGACTTGGTTCTTACAATTACTTGTGAAGGACTTAGGCATAACAAGTGAAAATGGAGCCTTGGCAATCATGTCAGATAAACAAAAAAGATTGATTAATGTTGTTGAGTTTTTTTTTTTTTTTCATAGGGACCCCCCCCCCCTTTTTATTAATAAACAAAAGAGAGCATTACAAAGGTAGAAAATTACAAGTAAAGCCAAAAGCATGAAACACGAAGGAAAAACAAAATCAGGACCTAAGTTTGTGTCTAAAATATGGAAGACCAATCATATCCATTCTCACTAACCCACGAAGTTTGCCTTGGAATTGTGGCAGTTCAATCACTCTAGACGCAAGGTAATCACATGCCATGTTAGCAAGGTAATCCGCAACTTGATTGCCTTCACGAAAAATGTGCGTAACTTTCAGCTCCATATGTTGCCTTAAAGAGCGAATTTTGCACACAAGATGTTGTAAATCCCAAGATGTCCCTTGCTCAGTAACAATGAGCCCCTGAACGACTTGAGCATCCAACTCAAGCCAAATCCGGTGATACCCGCGTGCCTGTGCAAGCCTCAGACCTTCATATGCTGCAAATAGTTCAGCGTATGTATTTTTACAATCCCCAAGGTAAGAGTAAAATGCGAACAATGGAGTGCCTAAGTGTGTTCTCGCAATTCCACCTGCCCCAGCGGTAGCAGCACCCTTCTGATAGGCTACATCTGTGTTAATTTTAATCCAAGAAATGTCAGGTTTAATCCATCTCACCATGCGGACCTCAGTACGCTGTTGCCGCTGCTGTATTTGGAACAACTCTGCCACATGATCATCGCCTTGCCATAGGTGCGATTTCAGGACCCCTGATTCCATAAGGAGTCGAATATGTCGCCAAATCCTGAACACAATCTGACTAGCGATAACCCTTTTCCCCCTGTATTTCGCATTGTTCCGAGCCTCCCATAAGTACCAAAGAATGAGAATAGGAACAATAAGTCTCACACTCAAACCCCCACAAATTTTTCTTGAGTTTCTCCAGAAATTCAGTACCAGAACAATCTCATTAGAATCAACCCAGGCAATATGAAAGATATTAGAAAAGAATTGCCAAACCAGCTGAGCTTTCAAGCTCCGGAGGAACACATGCGCCATCGTCTCCTCTTGACAGCAACACTGACACTTAGAAGCTAAGTGAAATCCTTTTCGCCTCATTCTCTCATCAATAGGAACCCAACCTCTAATAAGATGCCATATAAAGATTGAAATATTGGGAGTGATATAGGAAGACCAGATGTGTGAAAAGAGATCCGAGGTTTGATATTTTTCTCGAATCATCTCCCACATCGATTTCGTAGTGAAGAGCCCCTTCGAATCAAGCTTCCAAATCATCTTGTCTTTACCCCTAGGATCAATAGGGATGGAAACAACTTTCTCCACCATTCTCATGGACAATATAGCATCCAACTTGTCAACGTCCCAATTTTGTGCATGCCAAAATTGAGAAACCCGTGCCCCGCCATAGCTATGTTGCTCAATCAGATCCTTGAGAGCGCCATCAAGCAACCATTGATCCTGCCAAAAAAATGCCTCCCCGCTCCCCAGTTGCCACGCAATATTAGGTTCGACTAAATGTCTCGCCCGGCATAATCGTTTCCAAGCTGGAGAATCGTGTGATTTGATGCTAATTTCCATGGGATGAAATCCCCTGACATATCGTCCTTTTAAAAACCTGGCCCAGAGAGACTTTTGTAACTGGAACTTCCACCAAAGTTTGCCAGAAAAACTGTTAACCATATCATCCAACACTCGGACACCAAGCCCGCCTTCACCGTAGGGTTTGCACAAGGCATTCCATGCTGCCCAATGCAGCTTACGTTGGCCTCCGTACGACCCCCAAAAAAATCGGTTTAGAAGCCGAGAAATCTTGGTAAGAGTTTGCTTAGGAGGCTCCAGCACCTGCATAAAATAGAGAGGTAATGACAGCAGGACACTCTTGATCAGCAATAGGCGTCCCCCAAGAGTTAAGTGTCGATTTTCCCATGTAAGTAACCTCGCTCTCATTTGCTCAATAATGGGAGCATAGAGAAGAGATCGCTTATGTCCAACATAAAGGGGGGCTCCAAGGTAACGTATAGGAAGTTCCCCTTGTGAAAAACCGGTAATCCGCTTGATTCTTCGCACCCGATCAATCACACAGCTCTTGGACACCACAAAGGCACTCTTAGCAATATTGATTTTCTGACCCGACACCAGCTCATAATTTTTTAAGAAGCTCATCAGTTTCTTAATTCCCGAGATTCTTGCCCTTGTAAATATTATAATGTCATCGGCATATGCGAGGTGTGAGACCACAACTTCCGAGTTATGAATATATTGCATTGAAGGATATCGGTAAAGGGTTGATGCACATGTACAACAATTTTAAAGCATCACATAAAGGGTTGGCATTGAAAATGATAGCATTGAAAGCTACAAAAGCATATAGAATTGTTGAATTTGAAAGAGTGATGACAGAACTTAAAGATAGAGATTTGGAAGCTTACAAATGGCTTGCTAGGAAACCTGCAGCTCAATGGTCAAGAGCTTTTTTCAATACTCATGTTAAGTTAGACATACTTTTGAACAATATGTGTGAGTGTTTCAGTGCTATCATATTAGATGCCAGGGGCAAACTAATTATTGATATGTTGGAAACAGTAAGATTGAGAATAATAAAAAGAATGTATTTGAAAAGAGATCTAGTCATGAATTCAACTGGTTTTTTCGAGTCCAAATGTGCAAAAATTGTTTGATGAACTTAAGAAAGATAGTATGGAATTTATTACCCATTGGAATGGGCAAGACCAGTGTGAAATTGAAGGCTGTTATGGGGACATATTCACTATGCACTTGGGCGACCAAACTTGTAGCTGTAGATCATAGCAACTTACAGGAATTCCTTGTGCTCATGCTATCAATGGTATTTATTTCATGGCTAAGACACTTGAGGATTATGTTCATCCATATTACCACAAGAGCACCTACTTGAAGGTGTATAGCCATATGATGAACCCACTTTATGGACCTGAGGAGTGGCCAGTTTCAAAAAAACCACCAATGATGCCTCCAGTAAAAGAAAGTTGGCTTGGGAGACCAAGGAAACATGATAGAAAGAAGACTCCAGAAGAAATAGTTGAGATGAAAGCAAACCAGAAGAAGAAGAAGAAGAAGGTCAAGAACGTAGGGAGCAAATCAGGCAAGCTGGGTGGAAAAAGGATGATTATAACTTGTAGGATATGTGGCAAACAAGGGCACAACAAAAGACGATGTCTAAAGAATCCCAATAATAATGTTTCTAAAGAATATCATGATGTTCCACTTTCTAATCAATCCGAAAAACCTGCCAAGACAAAGGTAAATTCTTTTACATCTTCATTTATTACTCTTTTGGCATTAAATAGTTGATCTAACCATGCATTTTTGTTTTTTTGTTGCAAATCTATAAGAGTGCTAAGAGGAAAAAAAACTAAAAAGTACTAGTCAAAAGACAATCACTTAAACTAGAAGAGTAACATGAAGTCTCACAATAAGTTTCTTATGTAAAATACATATACAATCATTGATATGAGATTGAACATTTTTTTATTTTTTTTTGCTTGAGACAGATGGGAAATGGCCAACCAACTTCGAGCAGCCAACAATCAATATGTGGTCCTTCAAAGGCTGGACCAAGTAGAAGAATCAAACAAAAAGTTGCACAAAAGAAGACAACACCCAAAAAGGATAAAGGAAAAGGTGTTGCTTCTTCCCCCAAGAAAAAAGACCAACCTGTTGCTGCAAGAAAAGAGATACACTTGCCAACCCCAAAGCCTCCTTCTACAGCAATAGACAAAGATAAAGGAGTGGAGCCAACCTTATTTGGCAGAAGAAAATTCAAGGCTCCACGAAAGCTGCCAACAAGAGCAAGCTACTTGACACATCCACTTTTTGAAGTCAAGGAATTAGTGACAAAATATTCCCAGCAGTGAATGTAATTCTTAGTTTCTTAATGATGTTGAAACACTCTGTTTTATTTTTTTCAATGTTGCAAAAAAATATTTAGTGTGCAAGATGATGTTAGTTGATGTTGGAAGATGTTCAAACATTTTGTTTTGTTTTTGGCAATGTTGCACATATGGGGACAATTAATATTGTCTTCTTTTTGCCTTTTTCGATGAAATACAGCTTGTGACTTTTGTCTTAACTTCTACCAACGTTTCACATATCTATATTTCCAATTTTTTTATCCGTTTGTTAATATCTCAATAACCAAAGCAATACATAGGCACCGTAAAACAAGATGTGAACAAGATAATCAATACTTCATTTCATAATAAAACATAGTTAATCACTAATATACCCGCTTCAAATAATTTCAACTTAGTCAAAACACTTACAAATTACACATCCATTGCCAAAATAAACACCAGAACAACTACAATGCACCGCCACCATAAACACCAACATAAAATAAACTCTATTTCTACATGAAGTACCCCTTAAATACCAAAAGAAACCCTACAACAACAGCTGCCAACATCCATTTCTCCTTCTTCTTTCGTCTACCCAATTTAGCTTCAAGGTTATTCAACTTCCTCAGCAACCCAGGGATAATTTGGCGAGAACGTTCACACATTGGTGGATCAATCGAAGAAAAGTAATCACAACCTCTAGTTTCCTACACAAAAAAAAGAAAAAAAAAAGTCACCAAAGATACCACCATAAGTACATACCTTGAGGGGAAAATGAGAGCTCAAACCGGAAAATTTCAGCAACTGTGGTATTGTCTTCCAGGGTTTAAGTCCGTCCACGATGTCTTCTTCAAACAAGCTCTTCTACAATTGCATAGAACGACCTCCATTGTGATGAAATTGGGATATTTTTTTCTTTGTTTGCATTAATTTTTCATAACTAGGCCATAAACAACGGAATTTAGGTTTCCTTCTTTTATAAAGAGGATGGGCAACGCTTCTTCTCATGGTTTTTTTTTTCAGCTATAGAGTAACATGTTTTTTTCATTACTGAAAGGACAAATTTGTCCTCCCCCAACTCATGTGCTATGCACGATTTTGAATCTCAGGCGAAATATTCCCAAAAAATTGCTTGAAAATTAGATTAGGAGTTGATTTTGTGAAATTTAAAATGGTTAGGGGGTGACTCTACTAGCCCACAAAGGTTAGGGTGAAAAGTGCTAAGTGACCCAAACGTTGGGGGTTTTTCGATTTTAACCCAAATTAAAATGTGGACACAATCTTATCAACAATATACAATTTTGTCTTTTTATCTTTATCATTTCTTTGTTTACAACTTAACACTATCTGAAAGTTTAATTATCCAACCTTTTTCTTTAATCGTCGTATCTGTTATCTTTAATTTTTTTAGTATAAATTGTCGACATATTCAAATTTTATTTATTTATTGTACTTTACTTCCTATTAAACCTATTTTATTTATTTATTGTTATTTATAAAGTTGAATGATAAATGTACATTAGAATATCTAATAAACAAATGATTTTGATAGCAATCTTTGATTGCAATTTGGTTAATTTTGATCACTCATTTTTTTGAATTTCTTAATTAAGAAAAATAATTAGATGGGTCTTTTGAAATAATAATAACAACAATTAAAAACTTTCTTATTCCACACATCTATTTACTTACCCACTAATATATTCAATTACTTACACGTATTTTTCTATGATTTTTGATTTTCACTATGTAAGATATTTTATAATTAAAATAGTCATAAAAAATGAATTGAGATACGAAAGAAGATTATTTATCCAAAAAGAGAGAGATGAAAGGAGAGTTAAAATGTCTACAATATCTAAGATTCATCTTACGCAAGTCTAGAGCGAAACATTTCTTTAGAGATGTAAAAGAAGATTCACAACTTTCAAGATATATCAAGAGTACTTGGTGTTTTATAATTTAATTGCTGTTTTATTTATATTTATATTTTTATAATTATTCTATTTTGTAAACTAAATTTTAATTTTAATTTATTTTATGACAATTCACATCTGTATATATTTAGGTGCGTAAAAATAAAATATAATGTCAAATCTTCCAATATGGATAATAATTCATTATTTTGTAATTTATTAAAGTATAGTAGCTCATAGTGTAACATTCATAACTTTAATATATCTAAAAAATTTATTTATAATTTTAGTTTGGATCATATATTTAGATTTTATTCATTTATTTTTTTTGATATGATTGGTTTGACACGACAATACTTTTCTTTTTCTTTTTAAATTTAAAAGATTTAAATACGAGTAAATATTGTTATTTATTTAATTATTGAACTACATTGAAAATTATTTAGAGTCACGTTATTTTACACGAATAATATATTTTATTTTTATCTTCTTATGCAGTATAATGATTTAGGATATTCGTGCATAACATGGGGTACTTGTTGGTATACTATTATATACTTGAAGGTCTTTTGACCACAATCTATAATTTTAACCAAATTCTCAATTGTTAAAATTTTGAATTATTTAAAATGAATTATTTGATTGGTTGGAATTACTTATAATTTTTTTATTTCTCTCTCCTAATCATTGAAACCCACCAACTATCTATAATGATATTTTTAATACTTTTTGTATTCTTTCTCTCTCTCTCTCTCTCTCTCACATAAAAATTTAATAGTAGCTATTAATAAAAACTTATACATAAAGAAAATTATAGGTAAAATATTACGTAAATACCATCAAATTAGTTATGATTTAAGAAATATTAGGAATGCAAAAATCAACATAATGTCTGATAGATGGGATGTACCTAAGAAGGGGGTTTGAATTAGGCCTTAAGACCTTTTTTAATATTTTTGTAAAATGCGGCGAAAATTTTAAGGTTTTAAATATTGATGTTTTGCATTAAAGATAGTTACTGTCTGGAAGTACAAGCAATAGTACCAGAGCAAGTAATGATATAAATATTTGCAAAGCAATAAAACGACACAGAGATTTATTCTGGTTCACTTAATTGAGCTACGTCCAGTTTTCAAGTTTTCACTTAGGGTAACCTATTAACAACAAACGGTATTAGTACAGTTACAATATAAGTTCCAGTGTAATAGGTAGCTATCAATCGAGAGTTACAAACTCTCGATAAAGAGAGAAATAATAAACAATTTAACCAACCTCTGAAGTGAGATAGTGTGGTTGGTTCTGACAGTTAGTTCACAGTTGAACACTTCTGTCAAGACCTTGGTGTAGCACACTTAAACGTCCACTAAACACCTAGCTGGAACTACCAGTGCAATAGCAACTCTACGATCCAGCAACACTTCACAGCTCAACTCACTCTCAAGTATTTCTTGTGCTTGGAATCTCACTCTTCACTTCGAAAGTCCCTTGAGAAAAGAAAACACAAGAAAACAAGAATTATATGATGGTAAGAATCTTGATATTAAACTTAATACTCTCATTTCAACTATAAGACTCTCACTTAATCACACTTTCAAAGGGATGAGAGTTTCCCTTTAAATAATGATAGATCCAACGGCTATATTGACACTACTAGAAAAATAGCTAATAACCACGGATTAAACATGGATTAGCAACAGATTTTTAAAAAAATGAAAAAAAACTTAGCCACGTATTAGCCACGGATTGGTCGTGGCTATTTTTGGTGGCTAAAATTGGGGCGAATTTTGCCACCAATTTTTAGCTACGGATTAGCCACGGCCTGACCGTGGCTAAAAATCCGTGGCCAAGCTTTTTTATTTTTCTTTGGCACTAAGTATGGTTTGAACTCTTGACTTCTAGTTGAAGTTAGAGTATTAAACCACTACACCATTTTAACTTTTTATTTAATAATTAGTTTTTGCTATACTTAACTAATATGTGTATATTATATATATTGATATATATATATATAATAAATAATTCGATATATTACATACATGTAAGATTAGATATACTTATATACATGTGTATTTATATATAATTAGATGTATACATATCAGATATATATGTACATATATAACATATATTAGATATATAATACACCGATATATATTTATATAGATGATTGATATATTTTAATGTTTACTTCAATATCAATTCCAATGATGAATGATCGTTTCAATTATTTGACGATATTATAATGTTCTATTGAGTTAATATACAACTTAACTTTCATAATTATTTCTTTAGATTTAATTTACCATTTTATTATAATATCACAATATATATGTTGGATTATACTACACATATAGGTAATAAGTATACTCCTAATCAGTCCATTTCATCGTTTATTGTCAATTGTTTATATATAAGAGTTAATTATCTGGTTTTGAAAGTTTATAATTGATCAATTGTCATAACTTATATTATAGTTTTATTAATAATTCAACAACGTATAATTATTATTGATAATTTACAATATTTAAGTGTAAAATAACTAGGCTAATAAGGCCAAAGTGGTTTAGCCACGGTCTGACCGTGGCTAGTTTAGCCACGGGCTAGCAGTGGCTAGTTGTTAGCCATAGAATAAATTTTTTTTATTTTTTTGAATCTGATATGGTTCAATCTCTTAACCTCTTGGTTGAAATTAAAGTATCAAACCACTGCACCACTTTAATTTTTTGTTTAAGAATTAGTTTTTGTTATACTTAACTAATATAAATTATGCGAAATTCTTAATATAAATTATCTAAATAAATTTTTCTGATAATGTTTTTTTGCTATTAATTTATTAAATATTTTTTATAATTAATAAATTAATTGTTCAATCACTAAATACTTTTCAATAACAAAAAAAGAAAAGCCAAAGATTAATAAAAAAAATAAAGAAAGGAATACTTTTCATAATGTGGATTTATGCTATAGAACTATGTGTTTTAAATTATTTTGTTAATTATACGCTTAATTTAAAATATTTAAAATTGATGTATATTGATGCAATAAAGTAGATTCAATATAAATGATTTCATTAAATTATGAAAGTTATCCCACAATATAAAGATAGAGCAATACTTAAATACATTTATGAACTAAAAAAGTAAAGCGAGTTTGATTTAACTAGGGATCAAAAATTATTTAAATAACTAATTCAACAAAATAAATTCAAATATTTGATTTGTGTATATAAATTGATTTAGGATTATTATTCATTTTACTCAATAGGAAAATAAAATTAGTATTTAAAATTGTTGAAATAAATATTTTACCTACATATTTGAAATAAAAAATAAAAATTGGTTAATAAATCAAAAATTAGTAAAACTAATAAATTATAAAAATAGATAGTTTATTTAGATAATTTAAATTTAAAATATAACATAGATATATGTTAAATATAAGAAAAATCATTTCACAATCAAAGATGTCAAGTGGCTTAGTGGCTTTGATGTCACAATTGCAACTATGAGGTCCATGTTTCAAACCCCATGGAGTGCAAAAATATTACAATTATCAATATGGCTCTTTGGGGGTTGGGCTTGGTTTTGGGGGGGGGGGGGGGGGGGGGAGTTCTGTTTGCTTTTATTTATTTTTTATTTATTTATTTATTTTTTTCAGATTAGCCACGGCCTTATATTTTTCAGAATTTTGTGGCCAAATTGGCCATGGCCTGACCGCGGCTATTAGGCCGTGGCTAAATGGCCGTGGCTAACGTTAGCTACGCCACTTTTAGCCACGGATAAAATTTTTGGCTAATCCATGCCACGGATATTTGCCAAAATCCGTGGCTAAAATCGTGTTTCCTAGTAGTGTGATGCGAAAAAGAAAGGAGCCGTTCGTGGCCTTGATTCTAGCCTAACAAATCAAATTCAAACAGCTATATTGATGATAAAGATCAAATGAGCCATTATGATCTTAATTCCAGCAGAATAAATAAAGTTCCAGATTATTATTAAGGCAAGTTCCAGACGTGATTAATGTATTCAAATCATTCCAAGTCAAACTTACCAAAATGATAAAGATATGAAGCATGTGTCTAATAATAATATAGAAAACAATCAATCAATTTCTATCTAAATCTCCCATTAAGATTTAGAACATGTGGTAATTAATATTAAGGAAAGAAATTAATCAATCCAATCTTATTCTTTCCAAACAAATGAAAACATTTAATAAATAAAAGAATGAAATAATATTTTTTAGGAAATTATTTGAATTCGAAAATCAAACATACATCAAATATCTTGAAAATATCAAAACATACCTTAGTTGTACCAAAGAGGTCAACAATGTACTTTATGGTAAATTTCTTCTCAAATTTTTTTAAAAAAAAGCATTATATATAAACTTATGTAACTTAAACTTTAAAAAAATATCTTTTAACATGATATGTCATATCCCAAATTAAATTATAATTTTAAAAGGATTAAAAAAATTAAAATATGGACACAATATTATTAACAATATATTATTTCATCTTTTTAGTTCATAAAACAAAAAATATAATAATCATGATGAAAACAATATGATTTTGAAATGGTTTAAACCAATATAACTCCCGAAATGTCGAATCGAGCGATATAAGTGAGCAATTTAAAAATAATAATAATTTTTTTTCTTGGCCACGGATAAATCCATGGCTAACCGAGCCATTTTTTAAAAACAAATAAATTTTTAATACTTAGCCATGGATAAAATCACGGCTAAGTCTAACATTCAAAAAAAAAATTAATACTTAGCCACGGATAAAACCACGGCTAAGTCTAACATTCAAAAAAAAATTTAATACTTAGCCACGGATAAAAGTTCAATTTTTAAAAAAAAATATAATTATGTTCATTGGCCACGAATTTTTCCATGGCTAAGAGTCAAATATTAGCAATTGGCTTTTTTTGAATTGAACGTTTTTGTTAATTAGTTTAGACGTAATTGTACAATTAGAGTAATACAACTTGAACATTACTCAATATAGTTGAACTAATTGTTTGAAAGTCAATTTTTTGATAATTTGTGACAAGTTAATTGAAATTAGTATACAATTGTTACCGAACTATGAAATTATTCATATATCACTGAAAAAGGAAACACGTATTTCTTGAAATAAATTGTAATATTTTACTCATAAAAAACAAAATATAATAATCATGACGAAAACAATATAATTTTGAAATGATTTAAACCAATATAACTCCCGAAATATCGGATCGAGCGATCTAAGTGAGACATTTCAAAAAAATAAATAAATAAATTTTTTTCTTAGCCATGGACCATTTTTTTTTAAATAAATTTTTAATACTTAGCCACGATTTTATCCGTGGCTAAGTGCAATATATAATTTTCTTTTTTTTTATTTAACCACGGATAAAACTGTGGTTAAAGGACCCATTTTTAAAATAAAATAAAATTATTTTCTAGCCATAGTTTTATTCGTGGCTAAGTGCAATATATATATAAAAAAAAATTTGATAAAGGATTCATTTTTTTAAAAAATAAAAAAATTATTTTTCTTGCCATGGTTTTATCCGTGGCTAAGTGCAATATATAAATTTTTTTTTTGTGATTTAGCTATGGATAAAACCGTGGCTAAACGATCCATTTTAAAAAAAATAAAATTATTTTTCTAGCCACAGTTTTATCCGTGGCTAAGTGCAACATATAACTATTTTTTTTTTGTGATATAGCCATGGATAAGAGCGTGTCTAAATGACCCATTTTTTTTATAAAAAAAAGTACTTTTCTAGCCACGGTTTTATCCGTGGCTAAATACAATATATAAAAAAAATTGATTTAGCCACGGATAAAACCGAGGCTAAACGACCAATTTTTTAATTGTATTTAGCCACGGATAAAACCGAGGCTAAACGACCCATTTTTTTAAAAATAAAATAAAATATTTTTTCTAGCCACGGTTTTATCTGTGGCTAAGTGCAATATATAAAACCCTTTTTGTTTTTGATTTAGCCATGGATAAAATCGTGGCTAGCCAGCCCATTTTTTTTTTTTTTAAATAAAATTATTTTTCTAGCCATGGTTTTATCCATGGCTAAGTGCAATATGTAAAAAAAAAAATTGATTTAGCCACGAATAAAACTATGGCTAAGCTACCCAGTTTAAAAAATATATATATATTTTTTTTCTAGCCACGGTTTTATCCGTGGCTAAGTTCAATATGTGTGTATATATATATATATATAAATTGTTTGATTTAGCCATGGATAAAACCGTGGCTAAACGACCCATTTTTACAACATATATATATATATATATATATTCTAGCCACGGTTTATCCGTGGCTAAGTGCATTAATATTGAAAAAAAAGTCGCCATCTAGCCACGGATTTTTGAACATTTAATCTACAGAAAAATCCATGGCTTTGGCTAGATCCGTAGCTGTTGGTAACCGATTTTGCCCGTGGCTAAAAATCCATTGCTATTTTGATGTTTTCTAGTAGTGTTTGTATACAGTTTAACGCTATATGAAAAATTTGTTATCCAACTTTTCTTTCATTGTCATATCTTTTATCTTTAATTTTTTTGGTATTAAATTATAGACATATTCCAATTTTATTTATTTATTGTTCTTTACTTCGTAATAAACCTACTTTATTTATTTATTGTTATTTATATAGTTCAATGTTGTGTCACATCTTTCAATGTAGATAATAATCCATTATTTTGTGATTTAGCTCATAGTTTAACATGCATAACCTTAATATATCTAAAAATTATATACATAACTTTAGTTTAGATCATATATTTAGATTTTAATTATTTAAATTTTTTTGATATGATTTTTTTGGCATGATACTATTTTTCTTTTTCCTTTTAAATTTAAAAGCTTTCAATATGAGTAAATATTATTATGTATTTAATTATTGAATTGTATTGAAAATTATTTAGAATAAACGCTATTTTACATGAATAATATGTTTTATTTTTATTTTTATTTTTTTATATAGTATAATAAATTATGACATCTGTACATAACACGAGGTATATTTTAGTTAATTAAATATACGAATTTATTATATTTTAACAGGAGATGCATATTATAGGTTTAGTATATCTTAGGTGCTTCCCCACTGGGGAAGCATCTTCAATTTGTGATATTTGTCCTATTCAATTTTTTTTATTCTTCTCTCTCCTATTGCATTTTTTTTTAACTCTCTTTCTTTATTCTCTCTCCTCTCTCATCTCCTTTTATACTTGTTTTTTGTAATTGATTTCATTTTAATTTTTTTTAAATTTTCACTTATCATTAATTTTTTAACTTTTAATTTTTATTTCTTTCTTCTCTTGATTTTTGTTTTAAACATCATTTATTGTGCACCTATTTATAATTTCTTCTTTTTTTTAAATTAAATCGTCATACGTTGTGTATTTTTTTATTTTTTATCTTTATTTTTTTTTGTGTTGTTTAGTGATACTAACACACTTTGTTATCCCTCAAGTTAAAAGTAAATGAAATTTTTTATTTACTATTCCAATTCTATTTTGGTTAATTGTATTAATGTGAATAAGGATTGAAATAATTTAAGTTGGCTAGAATATATGACAATTTAAATGAAAATTAATGATAAGTGAAAAATTAAATCGTCACCAATTTAAAAAAATTAATGAAAAGTGAAAAAAAATTTAAAAATAAAATGCAATCAATTAAGAAAACAAATATAAAAGGAGATGAGAGAGGGGAGAAAATACAGAAAGAGAGTAAAAAAAAATTATGTAGCGGGAGAGAGAAGAATAAAAAAATTAGATAGTATACATGCCACAAATTAAAGGTGCTTTCCCACTGGAGAAGCACCTAGGATATACTAAACCCATATTATATGTGGTCGTGAAACACAATAGTTGTATGTCAAAATAGTTAATAGACAATCACACATTATAATATCGTAAGTAACAGCTGTAGAAAGAGTCAAAAACCAAATCTATACACATATATAGATAACAAAAAGAATAAGGAAAGCATTGAAATCGCAATTAAATATTCGAATTTATTATATTTTATAACAGGGGATGCATATTAAATGTGGTCGTGAATCGCAAGGGTTGTATGTCAAAATAGTTAATAGACAATCATACACATTATAATATCCTAAGTAACAGCTGTAGAAAGAGTCAAAGACCAAATATATATATATATATATATAGATGGATGGATGGATGGATAACAAAAAGAATAACGAAAGCATTGAAATCGCAACCTAAAGGTGACTTTTCGAGATTTGGGCATCCGAAAATAATTAAGCTAGATTAACAAAATGCATGATCCGTAATTAACGCAAGTCCACAATGTGCGTATCAGGTAATGTTGCATCTACACGGAGATCAAATTCGAACTCTTCTTTTTTTTTTTTTTTAATGTATCCGTAATCAGAATCACTACACGAAAATATCTTGAATTAGTGGATTGTGACAGAGATATTCTGTTATGTATTTAAAATATTTATGATGAATTAACAATAAAATTAAATATAATTAGAATTAAAAATAATAAACACTAAAATATTTATTAACTAATTTGCTGTAAATAAAACTCATAATAAATACTAAATTTAAATTGGATTGATTTGTTACTAGAGGAGATAAATTCTTGTAGTGAATGTAAGTATCCAAGGCTTCATTTGAATTGATAGATTTGGATTTGAATAAAGAATTTGAGAAGGATTTTGAATGACTTCAAAGTTGATGGATTTCAAATACATTACAGTTTAAAAAAAAAACAAAAAAAAAGGGAGTTCCAAATGGTAGCTAAAGGATTTCAAATTCAATTCATTGCAATATGAATGGCTAAATTACACGTTTAGTATTGCATCTTAGGCATTTTAGTACATTTGGTCTCATATGTTTGTCTCTGACACATTTAGTCCTGCCTTGACGAACTGGTCCAAAGGTGTAATAATTTTGTTTCTCACCTGACAAATTTAGTCATTTATTTTTGCAAGGTTGGTCCTCACCCAATTCTCGCCCAAATTGATAATTTTCGATGCTATTCTTTTCCATTTTAAAAATCCTAACTCCTATGAGGTGATTTCTGAAAATTGGAGTTATTGTTCTTGAAATTAAGCTCACAAGTAACAATTACACATATTCCAA
>CM047876.1:17482911-17532911 GCA_026212405.1 Petrea volubilis | reverse complement strand
AAGAATTGAAATAAACAAGAAAAATAAAGTTGGAAAACAGAGGGATTGATTAGCAGACTTTGGTTGCATTTTGGCTTTGAAAAGAAACCACAAAAATCTTGCAAACAATACCACAGATATATGTACATGCATGTAACCTTTGTTTTTTTTCCCCCGTGCTCTTTTGAGCAAAGGCATTATTTTTATATGGCCATAATTATAGGAATAATTCCTATGGTTTATGTGCAAGTTGCAAAATTTCTTTGTAAATAATATTTCTAGTAAGTATGACATCTTTGTCTTCTACAGTTGGAGGAAGTATACGAACTTTTACTGAATCTCCAATTTTTGCTCGAGATAGAGCAACATATAATCGACCATGACTAAAGACGGGCTCTCTTAAATAAACACCAACAAAATCTAAGGTTTGTTGTTGAGCTGTATTAATAGTCATTGTAAAACATGGTTTGATTCGAATTGTGTTCTTACAAATGGAATTGGACATTTACGCTTGTCTTGAGATTCTAAAGGTATTTTAGGAATAAATGTGTGTTTGCCTCTAAAATGGCTTGTTGCAATTTCAGCATGAATAAATTTTTGCCATAAACGTTGACAAATCAATTGTGTACCTTTGCAAAGTCCTTCAATAGGATTAATATTCCTTAATAACATAATTGGGTAGCCCACTTTTAAGGTCAATATATGTGGTAGCAGACCACTAGTGGTGATAGAATTTAGGAAATCCTCATATTGACCTTGGTGCGATCGATCACATCCCGTTTCAAGACTAACAAATTGTTTGGGTTGGCCGGGAAATTTGTTAATCAAAACTTTATTTATTTCATCAATAGAATCAATTTTCGGTGCTAGGATTGACCTATTTATTACTAATGAAGGGTTGGTCAAGAAGAGATCAAAGCATGGAACGACTATTTCAATTAGATCATTCAATGACTATTTCAATATGTTATTTGGAATTTCAATTCTATCATCTATAACTTGAGGCTCAATTCCATCACCCACTCTTAATAAAAACTTGGTGAACAATAGGTCCTTTTTAGCGCACATATTTTCTCTCAAAAATAACCTTTGAACATATTGGTTTAATGAAAACCTTGCAAAACTTGCATCTATCATGTCTTCTTTTTTACCTCTGGCTACAATCGGTGCAATTTGTTTATAATCACCGCCAAAAATAATAACGTTACCACAAAAAGGAGTTTTGAACCAATTACATCTTGCAAAATATCATCTAAAGCCTCAATTATATGGCTTTTGGCCATCGATACTTCATCTCAAATTATTAACTTGGCACTTAACAACAACTTAGCAAGTGTGTTTTGTTGACTTATTCTACATTTTGTCTTGCCATCAAGTTCTATCGAAATATTGAACCGAGAGTGTATTGTTCGGCCTCCTAGTAAAAGCACAGTTGCTACACCAGAAGTTGTAACAACAAGTGCTATAGTACCTTTCGATCTGACATCAGCTAAAGGACCACGGTATAAATAGGTCTTTCCACTTCCTCCCGGGCCATCTACAAAATAAAATACCACTTAGATTGAAATAAACTTTTTCAGTAATAGTATTAAATGCATACCTTTGATCAACATTTAATCTCTCAATTGAAATTAAGTCAGCTTCTAGTATTTTAATATTTCTTCCATGGTTAAATTCTTTTGTATATTTATCAAGTTCCAAAAAGTTCATTGGAAAAGAAGTAAGTTGGAATTTTTTTAAAGACCTACCTAAAGTTTCCAAAAATTCATTGAACCCTTTTAATGTTTTAATCTCAATTTCATCACCTAATAAATGTTGACTACGACAAACATCTTCAGACATGTAATATTTAAATTTTTTTGGGTTAGATGGAAAACAGTATACCAAAATAGTAGCAAAAGGTCTTCTTAAACTATAAGGCAATTGATACTGAGCTGCTTCTTCAAGACTTTGTTCTGAAGAGTCATCGGACTCTAACAATCCTAAACTTGTAGATGTATTATGATACGTGCCAAAAAAAAATTTTCAAAAAATCAAAAGACGTTGGACACCTAATATTTTGCAGTAGAATTCTCAAATAATATCTTTTATCTTCAACAGGACTGGCATCAATAATTTTGCCAACAACAATCCCATTCTTTCTAGGTGTCCAAATCTTATCTTGATCATTCCATACAAAATATTGAGGGTGTGATACCCTCACCCTTTTATTAGACGTATTACTATTATTATTAATGCTATTATTAATATTATTAGTTGGAAATCCTATTGTGTTTAGGATTATTATTATTACTACTACTAGTGTTATTGCAATTATTATTATTATTATTACTACTACTACTGCCGTTGTTAGTGGTAGTAGGAGGAGGAGGATTATTACTTTATTATTATTATTATTATTATTCATACCGATTATTATTTCATTATTACTATTATTAGTATTGTTAATATTATTGGTAGCCGAATCTTATTGGGTTTAGGATTATTGGGTAAATTCTATTGGGTTTAGGACTAGTGGGCTAATCCTAATAGGCTTAGGACAATTGGGCTAATCCTATTATACTTAGAACTATTGAGTCAATCTTAATAGGTTTGGGAATTTGAATTATATATATTTACACCTAATAAGAGATGATATCTTGTAAAACTCACGGGATAACAACCGCAAATCACGATGTTCCTCATCATTATAGGAGTCACGGCCGAGACATTGAAATAGGTATTGTAAGACCTTGGTTCATCTTCTTCATTGTTCTAGTATCCAATAGGATTGTGTGTATATATATATATATATATATATATATAAAGAGGGGAAAACAAGAACACTATGATTTTGCCATGGTTACACACAACACTATGCATTAAATTGTCTATGGGATGGCATGATTACAAGAGTTATATACACACTCCATTATAAAATTATTGTCATGTTTCTATCCTAGATATAGGATACAATTATAGAATGAATTAGTACACGATTGTATCACAATTTTAATAAGTGAGCGTGGCCATTAAATGTGTAGCATGAGTTCAATTATTATAAGGATACCGTATTATATATATATATATATATTATATACGCCCTTAGTAATTAGGTTAGACATTAAGTGATTTTCTACATACATAAACAAACCTTACATATATATGTATATATATATATATATACACATACGCACCCTTTAGTAAGATGCATGCATGATGAGATTTTTAATAACGCGGGCAGCAAGAATATTACAAATTTGATAAGTGATTTTGGTCTTTTGGGGTATTAGCAAACTTTTACGAATTTCATTACTTATTTTGAGATCATAGATCGCACATATTAACTCGCAACCCCTCTTTACATTATTAGATCCAAATAATCATGATTAGAACTTGGTTTTTGAATAAGATGTAATAGTTAGAATTATTATCTTTTCCGTTGTGATATTCGACTAAGGCTTTCTAATAAATATTTTATAGTTTTTTTTAGTATGTTCTGATTTTCGTGGCTTGGTACCTCTAAGTCCATTCGAGGTAAGGGGCATCGCCGTGCCACATCCTGGATTCGGGGCATGACACAGAGACGTATAACAGATTCAAAGTCTTGGCCCTTTCATTATGAGCATATGTAAAAAAAATTGTTTGCACTATTTTTGATATCATTGGATTAGAAACTACATGCTCTAAAGTTTGTGTACATTTGAATGATACATATTGGCAATTAGGAATGTGCAATTGTAAAGTAATAGCAAAAGGATGTATTACACTTGTGGGAAAACCAAAAAGCCTCCAAGCTGATTCTGGAGCTGTTATCCGCCTTTTTGATTCGAATTGTTTAATTTCATCATGCACATGAATCATTCCCAACAACATCATAAGCCACTCGATCATGTCCTTTGTCATGACCCGAAAAAATACCCTTCATATTTTATTAAAATATATTGGACTGAAACGCGCAACGGTAAATATTTTCATAGTTGTATAAATATATAATAATACAGAAATTTACTACAACATAGTGAAATCATAGTTGTACAAAAGTTGTTATACCAGTGAGAATAATAACTTTAGCTAAATAAAAATTTCGTAATGCCCTCCCCTTCCTCCTGATGGACTAGAATGTCTTTGCCTAAAAAAATGTGTTCACAACACATGTCAACACAACGGTTGAGTAGAAATTTCTCTTAATCACATAAGGTGCAGGTGTGTGAAAATTGCACATAAACATATAAAATCACATAATACTCCCTGTTCATTACATATATTAATGCAATGCCTTATAACTCCCACCACGATCAAACAATCAATTATCCAACCGAGTCACTCTACGATTCTACCTATCCCAACCGAGTCACACCAGTGGTCATATCCCGGGCATATGCCGAATTCCTACGATCCACTCTCACATGGAACACTCCGTCCATATAAGGAGGGATTAGGAGATGGAGGGATGGAACACTTATTACCGGCATCTCCAATAGAATGTCCTGACGGAACTCAGCCACATCCATTCCACAATATTTTTGGCCCAACACATAATTGAGAAATAACTTTCTCATAACACATAGATCATAAAGAGCATATACTTGACATAATAAGGCATCAACATAAACTAGAGCATATAAATTACACTTAAGGAGTATTTTAAACATAGATGCAAGCATAAACAACTAGACTTATGGAATCAAGTAAAATTCCTACCTTCAAATGTTTTTAGGAAAAAGTGGGTATATAAAGGGATATATGGGAAGCTAATAGGTATATATGGATGAAAATAGAAGGCTTTGTATATATATATATATATATGTGGGTGGAAGATAGACTATAAAAAGGAAGTATTTTGGGTGTTGAGAGTAGAATAAATGTGGGGGTGTGTTTTTAGGCGGGATTTGTGGGATGAAGATGGGGTTGGGGTTGTGATCTATTTATAGAGGAAGAAGAGAAGAAATAACTAATATTATAACAAAATAAATAGATAACCAATCATTCTATATGAATATTTATATATACACATAACTATATGAATTAGCTAGTGTGTGTATATATATATATTTATGTATGTGGACACGTAGGTTTACCTAGTGTGTATATATATATATATTCACCACTAGTCTATATATGTGGATGTGTTTGTGGATATGTAGATATAGAAATTATCACTAGGTGATATATGGATGTGTGTGTGTATAAGTAGATATATAAATCACCACTAGTTTACATATGGACATATGTGTGTACATGTAGATATATAAATTACCCCTAATATATATATATATATATATATATATATGGATGTGTGTGTGTACATGTAGATAGATAAATCACCAAGTATATATATGTATTGGAAGGGATATGCTTGCAAAACAATTGTAAAATATACTAAAAATCTAGACTTTATATTTTTCATTTAATTAAAATCCGAAAATTAGGTTTATAAATAATTAAAATTCAAAAATTATGTTTATAAATAGTTAAAATTTGAAAATTATGCATATAAAGTCAGAAAATATATTGTTGTATTTATAAAATTCGAAATTGTATAATTTATTTATAAAATTCGAAAACAAAATAAATGCAAGCCTAAAATATGTATTTAAATAAATTTTCCAAAAAATAATACTCACAATTTAAAATTAATACTTTAAGGTCTAAGTTATAAAGTAATTTTAAAGAATAAAATTTGGAAGTCATAAAAATTTCAGGAAATAAAAGATTTTATATCAAATATTTTGCATGAAACATAATATATAATAAATTTTAAAATACTAGGAAGTACCGAGGCATTACATCCTTTATATATGTATTTATATAAGTATTTTACTAATTTTATATCAGAGCAAATTTCTACATTAATATGACTATCAAACTTTGTTAGGAAATAAAAACAAATGGAACAACCCAATGATTGTCAAGGACCTTTTTTCTTACCAAAGCAACCCTTCCATTATTTCTCCTTCTGTAATTAGGGTATGAATTCTTTCTATAGGAGGTCACATCACAAAAATCTTTTAGATAATGATTTTTAAATGCACTATCTCTTATGCACACACAATTCATATTTAAGTGACCACAAGGACCGTGCATCATATGTTTTACAGCCAAATAATAGAGATAAGGGTGTTTGGTTTTATAAGGTAGTTCTACAGTTATAAACTTATCATATGCATTTGATCTTATACTAGTTTCATTATCAATAACGAATGTGCATAGGGAAGGCCCCTTTTTTGAAATTTAATAACATAAATGTAAGTTATAACATATCCAAGTATTTTTTTTATTTATCAATTCATCTTTGAGCTCTTGAAGCCTAGCCCTAAAAGCTCGAGCTAACAAATCTAGGCGGTTCTGAGGCAATTCATGCTCGAGTTTATTACCAGTGATTTCTACCAAATTCGGGTTGCAAGTCATTATTATCCATATACCTTTTATGCATATCCCGAGGACCCAAGCAGGGTAATGTGCTGGCCAACTTTGTTAGGGGTCGTTCTTACCTATATTCCAAGGCTGTTTATTATGCCCTGGAGAGACTCAATTCTAGAATTTTTTTCTGTCTTTGCTGAAGATGAAAGTAATCAAGTCGTTGTGTCTCAATTTTGATGTACATATCGCTCAAGTATTGTTGCAATAGTCTATCAGAGTGCAGCAATATCAACTTATCACCCGAATGCATTTGGAGCTTATAGTAATAGCACTCTCGAGCAGATACAAGACCCTTTCTAAGCGAAATTTTTTTGATAACTACAATTATTAAAACAAGACACACTTGTGAGATACCACCAGGCGATGTCGATAAGGTTGAATTCAAGAATTTAAAAGGTAAAAAAGAAGCTAAAGCACATGCCTGTTGTCTCTGACTCTAAATATTGGGCACCAAAAGAGGCATGTGAAGGATGGGTCAAATCTTCACCATTACATGGTCTCATTTTTTTTTCTTGGCGGGAGCCATCTCTATGTTAGATAGAATGCTCCTTTTGATACCCGCATGCCATCCAGGTTCACTGTGAGGAAACAGTAAATGATACTCCAATGGATAGTAGTATCCATAATAATACTGAACATTTTGGCTTCGACCAAATTTCATGTATAGTCTAATATCTCGACATTGAGTTTCATTAGAGTCATCTAAATCTTTCCAAATTGCTGCTACTTGTTCAATAGTAGGAATATTATACATGCGCTGGTCTAAAGTAGGATCAATTCTCAAGACTATCTTATATTTGCAGGAATCTAAATTTTGTCGCAAGGAACCAAAAAAATGAGGAGTATGGATTAACTTCTAAAAGTTTCATAATAAGACAATCAACTCTTCTTTCATTATATCAGAGATAGCCAAGCGATGATTGAGCTCATTCTCAACGTCATAAAAATAAAGTTGCAAATTTATTAGTTTGCCCTGGGTAGGAATAAGGTCATTAATGAAGTGATAAACCAGCCCTTGAACCCTAAATGTGTAAACATCCTTATCATTGCGAAAATGGTCTTTATCACACGTAACCCCAAAAGAAGTGAAAGCAAAAGTGTTTTTGTATGTATAAGTGTTGGATCTGAAGTGCAAAGAAAGTTGAGGATTGCTAAGGAACAAATTCTGCAATTGATCGGGAACATCTATTGTTGAAAGAGACACCTAACCTTTAGAACAAAAAAATCGAGGAGGTTATCGATGGAATCTTAGTGCATCACAGTACATACATGAGGGTGTGTCTGGCAGACACCATGGATGATCCCTTATCGCAGATAGGCACCGAAAACTAAGAGCATCTGAATTTGAAAGATTGGCTTCCTCGCTAATTGGTAGAAGCTCTTCTTCATTATTTTTAAAGAGGATGGGCAAAAACAAGCAAAAGGCACAACAATGTAATGGGAAGAAGTTAAAAACTTTGAACACCAGGAATGAAAAACTATATATCATGATGAATATAGTGTGCTGATTTGTTACTGTCTGTATGTTGAGTAATTCGACCCCAGAATGCCTCTAATTCTATAGGGACATCAAACAAATGGCAATCATTAGATGATGGAAAATGTAGTACTTCATTTTCCATTTGGACATCAAATTCATTTGGAGATCGGAGTGGGTTAGTATAATGGATAGGAAGAGGCCAAGGAGAACAACCAACCTCTTGGCTTGTTGGAGTAGAAAAAAGTGCAGCAGTAGATAACAATCTCATAATTGAAGTTTTTTGTGCATAAGCCGCTGAACAACGGGCATTCAACTTTTTTTTTTATCAGCAGACATTTAACTATAATCTTAACTCATCTTTGCATTATAATGGCCTCAGTTATATATCCTATGACTGTATGTGGTTTTATTTGACTCTATATATTATAAATTGCACGAAAAGTAATATGTTCTACAGCAAAGAAAAAAGAACATAAGTGACGATATGACAGAAGCAGCGAGAACTATTTAGAAAATTTGTACAAAGGTTTGGTTATTTAGCACAAATAAAATAACCAAAAAAGTAGATCTTTAAATAAAGACCTAAATGAAAGCAACCCATATTGTACAACTGTAGCTTGTAAACAAATATAATAAGGTAGATGGAAGGTTCAATGGAAAATGTAATAAAGGAAAAAATTATGTACGAGAAATGACAGGTGCATGTATTCAATTATAAGGCAAGCAAGTACAAGCTACTCACAAATCCCAAAGTATGAAGTAAGCCAACAAAGTTGCAGGAGAACAATTTGAAATCCAGCAAACCCTTTATATTGTATAGATTACAAAAATGATAAAATAAACTCCATATATTAATTACAAAAAAGGATGAAAATAGTTTTAAAGCAATAAAAAAGAAAAGAAAAGAGTTTGAAAAAGGTCTCGATTAGTCAAGTATTCTGTTGGTTTGAAATTGAAGACAACTATGTATGTGAGCCTGTGTGTCTTTGTATATATAACTGTGTGTGTGTGTGTGTGTGTGTGTGTGATGGATACCCCACATACATACTGCCTCCCAACTTCGAAACAACTTGTCATTCTAATTATAATAATAATGTTTTGCCGCTCTTGGATGCCAATCAACCCAACATTGTAATATTATACTTATGTGTGTGTGTGTGTGTGTGTGTGTGTAATATATATATTTTTTCCTTTTGAGTAATTTTTGGATTTTTTTTTTTACTTTCTGCTTACTATTCACTCAAAAGATCATATTGGAACTATTATTTTTTATTCCGGCCTTTATGCTTATTATGATTATTGATAAACATCATGATTTCTTTTTTCTTAGAAAATTCTTCAACAAATCTCATTAGTGAGCTAATAAAAAATATTTATTTATTTTTTAATTTTCACTTATCTTCTAACCCATGAATATTATGTATACTTTTTTTGATTTTGTGCACAACATGAGTTTTAGGTAGTGTTATATACACAAGGTCATTAATTTAAAAATATATATATTATTAAAAGTTAGATTAGAATTTTTAATGAATCGAATTGCTTGACTATATATTCCATCTACTTATATTGAATTCTAGATATTTATAATTAAATCAGATCCATAAAATATTTTAATCGATTAAAATCGAAATTGGGTGAAAACACCCACCATTAACTGCCTTTTATAAGTAACCAAGGCCAATTGAAGTTTTACAACATTAAAGGCCCAATATACCAAAACATTATGGACCGACGGGCTAAAGCGTGTTTCTTGCAGGGCAATGAAACGGGCCATCATGGGCAATTAAATTAAGCCATCGTGAAGCTAGTGAGAAGGACTTACCATACTTCCCTCCATTAAAGACATGAAATTACCACATATTGCCCCTCAAGATGACTGTCAAAAACCAAATCATCATACTGCAGTTTCAAATTTGAGAAACTCTTTCACCCCAAAAGTCTACTATGCTGAAGTTTCAAGAACATAGTGGTCGACCGATTAAGGGTGGTGCAATTCATCAGATTATGGAACAAATTTGATTCTCAAAGGCTTAAATTGTCCATTTTGGGCACAAATTCTTGTGCATGTGTTGCCCACCCCAGTGTCGTAGACTTGTAGTTCTATAGCTGGATGGGGATACGGTTGGTTTTGCATTTCCACATTATTTCGATTGAGATTTCAATTTTTTTTGTTAATGGGTTTGCAATTTTTTCTCCTATTTCTATGTCAATCGATTCCAATTTTTTCATTGATGGGTTTATAATTTTTTTAACACTTTTTATGTCAGCCTCTGCTTTTTTATGCTAACCGACGCCATTTTTTTTGGTTGATTCTTTGTAATTTTTTTCTGATTTTTTATAATCATAGAGTGAGATTTTTCTCTCTCGGGATTACAATTTTGATGCTTTCAATCTTAATTTGGGAGTTTGGGTTGGGAGTTTAGGGGAGAATAAGAATGGGCGATCACAAATAACATGGGTAATATACTCCTTTCATAGACAAAACATGTATATATCTCATCCCAAAGAAAACACAATGAGGGAGTCTAGTTTAACTATATCTGAATTGCAGTGCAAGGTAAACAATACTTGATACCCAACCTAACTTGCTTTAAATTAGTTTTCGAACCATCGGTAGCCCAAACCTTTGTTGGCTAATCTTTGGAAGTAAACAACTCCTTAGAGGTACGTTATTGTGATTTTTTTTCCATGGTGATTACCATTGATTTGAATTTGTTTAGATGTCTGTTCCGCAGATTAAATTTTTTTTTTTTTGGGAAGAAAGAAATTAATTTTTCCTTCTATTCAAGGCTAAAGCAGATGCAATTGAAAGAAAAACAAAAAGATAAGTAAAATCTCCAATTCACCTCGACAAATCAATGGAAAGACCAATGGGCAGAGGTTGAGATGCAAAAACCCTGCGGCTCTTATCTGCTTGCTCTAGGATGAAATTGGTAGTGAGATAACCCTTAAATTGGGGAGAAAAATCAATGAAGGAAGGGCAAAAGTCAAAAGCAAATCAGAGAAAGCAAAAAAGGTGTCAGGAGAGGATAAAATCAAAAGAAATTTCACAGAAGTCAAGAGAGTAAAGCATCGTACGACATCATTTTTTTATGAAGGGAGGACTCTAGTTTAATTGTTTGGGTAAATGAATTATGCAACCAGACGATGAAAAAACACTGCAAAGATTTCATTCAAGGAATCCTTCGCTCTTATATATATGTGTAATAATAATAAAGTAATACATAATAATAAAAATTGTTATAAATTATAGTGATATCTTTTTATTGTCACAAGACTTCTCTCTATCATACGCAGAACCATCATATCTATGGAGTCCAATTGACGAAATGGTTCCCTTTCTTATAGTGGTAGCACATATATCATAATTATTAAGTGTGTTAAGCAAAAATATTTATTCATGATGTATTTCAAATTATCCTAAGATTATTGCTATGTTCCTGATTATATAATGTAAATTAAAATTATTTGAGCTTCAAAATAATATACCATTCTATTGTTTTCACAATTTATTAAAAATGTTAAACTTTTGTGGCATGATTGGCATGCAGGAATGGAGCGGGAATGAAATGGACATTTCCACATTCATTTCTAATGACGTGTTTGGTATAGTTTAGAGGTGGGGATACCTATTCCCGTAGAAATCACTATTCCTATATATATGAGTTTAGTGATTCATTCCATTCCACATGGGTTTAGCTATTCCCTACAAGTTGACAATGAACTATATTTTCATATTATTAGCAAAATACTTATTAAATTTATCATGTGTTATAAAATTTATATTTACACTAATAAATATTAATAAATGCATTAAATATGTATTTAATTATATTTATTACATAAGATTCTTTGCATATACATAAATCATATATATTTATAATTTATACCTGATATATTATTTTAAAAATGTATAAAATATTAACATGGGCTAACATACAATATGTACACATATATGATAATATAAATTAATATTAAATATTTATTGATATATTTGACATTCATAATAAAATTTTACATTAAAATTATATTAGGAGATATATTATATCATATATAGTAAATGACCACATAATTGCATATATAAATATAAAATAATTGATACATGTGCATACTTTATTTTTAACATAAATTATAATAAATATCATGCAATTTTAACTTTATTTTCACAAATCATGATTGCAATTTCAATCATAATTAACTTAAAAAATGAATTTTAACTTGGCCAAAATTTTCACTCCCTAAGTCTCCCCTCAAATTTTTCACTACCCACATCTCTCTCTCTTTTTCTCTTGGAGTGACTTCTTGCTTCTATCTCCACAATTTAATACCTGAATTATTTTTTTTTTTTGGTTAAGAGGCATCTAAACTAGATCAAATCCTTAGAGAGAAGATTACAAATAACCTCACTTGGAGGAGAGTCCCAGATGACAATATTTTCAGAAAAACGGTGGCCAAGCTTGGCTAAGGCATCTGTGCATGTATTCCTCGCTCTTCTCATATGTACCAAATCGATCACCCACAGAAACTTAAGAAAATCTTTGCAGTCCTCGATTAGTAGTCCCAAAGGATGTACATTCGTATCGACACGCTTTATCAATTTTCGAACAACCTCTAAGTCCACTTCAACAACAATTCGGGGGAATCTCCTTACCCATGCAAGTTTAACTCCCTAACTTAGCCCCAACATTTCAGCGACAATAATGGCAACCCGATCATGCCTCAACATGAAGCTGACTGCCTAGTTGCCAAGGTGATCCTGTAGTAGCCCTCCCAATGCACCAGAGGCGGATCCATAAAGGACACTACCATCGATGTTCATCTTCATCCACCCTTCAAGGGGATTTTCTTTCCCATATCTTAGGTGTAGTGGTCTTTGGAGTTTTAGGCAAAAGAGCAAGGCTCTTGATGCAATTGATCACTTCATGAATGGGCTCTAAACAATTTTGGAAAACACTTTTGCTCCTTGTAATCCAAAGTGTCCAGATTGTTGCAAGGAAACTTTGGCTCTATCTAGTTCTTGGAAGGATAATGTTGCCAAATTTAGCTATGAGGTTAGATTGGAACCAATGATCTGGATCAATCTCTAGGGATTTCGACACCTAAGTTGGGATCACAATAAACTCCCACACTTGGTATGCCCTCAGACACTTAAGAAAAATGTATAGTTCATCTTCTTTAAAGCCAGGGCATAGTATGCAATCCTCGTCTGTGGACAAGTTTCTATGGTATTTTAGCGTGTTTGTTAGGATGCTTGCTTGAGAGCAAATGCATAGCAAGGTTTTGAATTTTTCGGGACAATGTAGGTTCTAGATCCACCTCCGCTCCTCGGAGCCATTGGTTCGTGTGGAAGCCATGTGAGATAAGTATTTGTACGCAGTGTTTCCAGAGAAACGTCCATCCCCTACCCCAGACCATATCCACTTATCTTTGTGTTGAGTCCCCAATAGAATCGGCATGCTATGAATGCACTATTTTACACCCTCTAGGATAGTTGTTTGGATATGAATCAAATCCCAAGATTCTCGTGTCGATGAGAGCAAGTCCGCACCTATAAGGAGTGCCTCAATGCGGGCAATTTCGGTCCAAATCAAGTCACTGAGTTTGTCTCTCCCAAGCCATCTATCATACTAAAAAGGGACTTTGTCGCCTTTGCCAATACGCCACGTGATCCTCTTCTCAATTGCTTTAATACTTCTTGTAACCTCTTTGCAAAGCTGTGATCCGTCCGATTTGGGCGTGTGGGAGGACATCATCTAATTTGAGGTACTTTTGTGAAAAAATCTTCGACTATGGGTAATTATCCTCATTGAGAACTCCCTACCCGACCTTGGCAAGTAAGACGATGTTCATTTTGCAAGTGTCTTTAATATCGAATGTCTTTAATCGCGAACATGTCTTCCTTTTTATCTAGAAGGACTTTATTCCATTCCATGAGATGTATTTTCCTCTTTTCATCCGACCTTCTCTATAAGAAGTTGTGATTAATTCTATCAAGTTGATAACATACCTTTGAGGGTATCCAATTTGTATGTATAACATACATGGGAACTGCAGATGTGACAAATTCATAAGAGTCATCTTGCCTGCAAAATTCAGATTGTTTGCTTTCCAAGAAGACAATTTGGTCCGAAAGCGATCAGTTAACTCTGAAAGAGAGAAATTCAGTGCCTGACCAGAGGTAATAGCAACGCCCAAGTATTTTCCCAAATTGTTCGTGCTATACACGCTTGATGTTTCAAAAATGTCTCTTAGAACAAAAAGGTCCTTGCGTTGAGCCAAGAAAACTTTCGATTTAAGGGCATTCACTTTGAGACCCAAGGCTGTACTTTGGATGGACTGAGCATTTTGTAGCATCGAATTCCCAATAAGAATAAGGTCATCTGCGAAGAGCACGTGTGATACTGTCGGGTCAGCCTAAAAATGAGCAACCAGCCGCCACTTTTAGCAGTCACCACTTTCCCAATCAAGTAAGAAAGCCTCTTCACACACAATACGAAAAAGTAAGGGGAAAGTGGATCCCCTTGTCGAATACCACAATTTGTAGTAATTGTATCAATCCGTTCACCATTCCAAAGTATGCATGGTTTAATGTTTGTGACACAACTCATGATCAATTTAATAATGTTCAACAGGAAGTTAAAGAAGGCTAAGGTTTGTTGGAGAAAATCCCAAAAATTCGTGTCATATGCCTTGTCGATGTCCAACTTGATCATCTCACACGCCCCGCTTTACTTTTCGATTTCTTTGTAGTGTGGAAGAGCTTTTGCACTACCAAGATATTGTGATGAGTACTTTGCCCTAGTATGAAACTACTCTGTGTAGGGCGTATGAGATCATTGATATACAATTTCAATTGTAGCATAATAGTCTTCATGATAGCTTTGAGAAGGATGATGTATAGTGAAATAGGGCGAAAATCCGAAGCGTCGACTGAGTTTTGGCTCTTTGCAATAAGAACTACAAATGATTCACCAATGGCCTTTGGCCGATCACAAAACAATCCTAAATGAATTCACACATTGACACTCCCACAATATCCCAATATTAGTGATAAAAATGCAGGACAACCATCAGGCCCTGACACTTTACGGGTAGGCCTGTCAATAAGTAGGGTTTTACCCTACTCTTACCCATTTATTCTCTATCTATACCCTAAAATTTTAAAATTTACCCATACCCTACCCTAACCCATACTACTACAAATGAATGGGTTAGGGTAGGGCCTTACCCGTTTCTACCCATTGGGTATCCTACCTATTGGGTAATGATACTCAATGGGTATTAACACACTATACACATTATTATCTAATGGGTATTTACACACTACACACATCATTGCCCAATGGGTATTCACACACCACATATTTCATACACATACACACACATTGTGCACACATTTTTCACACACACACACACACACACACACATTGTGCACACATTTTTCACACACACACACACACATTGTGCATACATTTTTCACACACACACACACACACATTGTGCCACATTTTTCACACACACACACATTGTGCATACATTTTTCACACACACACACATTTTCCATACACACTAAGCACACATATTTTTCACACACACATACATACACACACACACACACACCGCACGCACACGTACACGCACACACTGCACACACACACTGCACACACACACACACACATATACTACACACACACACATACACTGCATACACACACACACATACATTGTTCATTTTGTGTGTGTGTGTATGCAGTGTATGTGTGTGTGTGTAGTATATGTGTGTGTGTGTGTGTACAGTGTGTGTGTGTGCAGTGTGTGTGTGCGCGCGCGTGAAAACTGTGTATGTGTACTGTGTAAATACGTGTGTATGTGTTAACTGTGTGTGTGAGCTAAAAAAAATACAATATCAGAAAAAGATAAATAAAAAAATATATGATTGGGTAGGGTCCATACCCTACCCTAAAAATAGGGTTGACCCAATACACATGTCCAATCGGTAAGAATTTAAATAGAATATGATAGGGTATAGGGTAAATTTAATTAGGTATTTTTAGAGTTAGGGTCAGGGTATGGTAAAACTCTACCCATTGACAGGCCTATTTACGGGGATGCATTGACTTGAAGATCACGTGAATTTGCTCCATCAAGTGGGTGCTTTTGAATGTGGAAGTGGCAACCGGAGGTAATTCTCTTTGAAGGAAGCTCCTAAGCAGAATGTTAGTGAATTCTTCCAAGTCCTTTCCAAAGACCTTGTTAAAGAAATCCATCATGTGGCCTTAAGAACTTCTTGGTTAGTTCGCCAAACTTCATAAATTTTTAGTGTCTAAATTTTATTCTTGCGGTGTCGACACAAAGTTGTGAGGTAAAAAAAACGTGTATTTTTATATATCCCCTATCGAAAGCCATTAAATTCTCAATTTTTGGAACCAAAGGATCTCCTCTTGATGTAATGTCAGGTTGTATTCCTAGATAACCTCCTTCTCAAGACTTTGGAGGAAATTACTGTCTCTAACCACTAGCACCTTTTGAATACCCAAAATCCTCGCCCAAAGTTCTCTCTTCCGAGAGAAGATATTTCCGAAATGTTCTTTATTTCACATTCGCATGGCCGATGGTAATTCAACGAGAGAGTTTAAGATTGGTTTCTCTCTCCCCCAGACTGATACAACAGTCTCCACGCACTCTGGGTGTGTAGTCCTTGGGAATTTAATCAAAATGACTTGTCAATTGGGTAAGTATCCATACCATGATATAACATGAGAACTGGGTAATGATCTGAGTGCGTTCTTGGAAGATTGAGCACAAGCGCTTCCAAAAATTTCAATCTACACTCCGCGTTGGCCATCACACGGTCAAATTGTTCCTTTGTATTATCAATTCCCATGTGCTTATTTATCCAAGTAAGTTTTGGATCTTGTGCACCAATATTGATTAGGCCGCAATGATCATGCCTTCGAGAAGGCAAGAATACCGACTACTATAAGGCGTCCTACCTCCCTTGTTTTCTCTTGTACATGCGATGTCATTGAAATCCCAACTTACAGGCCATGGCCTTTGGATGTTGGAGCTTAAGCTGCACAAATTCTCCCAAAGATCATCATTCTTTCTTTTGCTTGGGCTCGTGTAGACACCTGAGCACACCCAACTTTCTTCTAACTTCAGACCAATGATGGCATGAATGGCTTGATCCGTGACCAATAAAAACCTCACTTGAATGTGTGCCTCGTTAAAAAGGAGCCATATTCCTCCTCAATTACGAGCAGACAGAATAGTGGACCAAATAGCTGTAGCTGAGGCAAGAAAAGAAAGAAAGTGAGTGTAAAGCAAAGAAAACAAGATTTTATACTTTCTTTTACCCTGCTGGATTGATCTCTATTTTGGGCTGGTATAGTTGATGTTTCTTTAATTTTTTTCTAGTACTATTCCTTTTTATTTTTTTAATTGGGATTTCATTTACTTTCTGGTAGTTCTCATTTTCCTTTGTTTTGGGGGGTTTTAGGTATTGTCTGATTCTCTAAATCCTTAGTCTACAATTCTTTAAGGTAAGTTCTTGACTTGTGTGATTACTTTTATTAGTTCTTTTGTTTGTTTACATGGTGGTATGACTTGATCTAGTGATGGAACATAAATGGGTGACTTTTATTTCTCTTTCGTTTTTTTGTCGTTTTGAATTTTATTGGTGTGGCAGATTTGGAAGGAAATATTTCTCTTTAAGAGTCAAAATAGAAGAATGGGTAGGGAGTTGTTGGAGATTGGATTAAAATGAAGAAAGGTGTAGTTTTTACAATCAGGGGTGTTTTATATCAATTTGCAATCATCCATTCCCTGTGGGCATCCCTTGTTTCTTGTTATTTTTGTATAGATCATCCCCTTTTATTTTTTTCCATTATTGGTGCCTATTTCCCCTATCCTTGTATGCACTATTGTTTCACTCAGAACCCTTTTGAGTTTTGCTCTAGATCCTTATATGCATTGCTGGTTTTTGTTTTGTTGGGTTTTTCCTTTGACCACCATTCACTACAGAAAAAACGCCGGATTCCGGCGGAATTATTTCGGGGGAAATTTTCCCCCGGAATTTTTATTTTTTTTTAAAACCGGGGGAAATCCGGGGGAAAATTACCCCTGATTTTTTTTTGAATTTTTTAAATTAAAAACCGGGGGAAACTTTCCCCCTATTTTTTTAAAAATTTTTTAAATTAAAAATCGGGGGAAATTCCGAGGGAAAATTTCCCCCGTTTTTTTTTTTGAATTTTTTAAATTAAAAACCGGGGGAAATTCTGGAGGAAAATTTCTCCCGATTTTTTTTTTTGAATTTTTTTTATTGAAAACCGGGGGAAATTTCCCCTGGTTTTTTTTAAATTTTTTAAATTAAAAACCGGGGAAAGTTCCGGGGGAAAATTTCCCACGATTTTTTTTTGAATTTTTTTTTGAAAAACCGGGGGAAATTTCCCCCGTTTTTTTTTTAATTTTTTTTAATTAAAAACGTAATATTAATATATAATAGGTAAAATAATAAACAAAGTTGGAAGTAGTTCAATGGCAAGGTATTAGTCTTGCATCCAAGAGGTCCCAAGTTCGAGTCCATACAAGAGCAAAATTTTCTTTTTTTTTTTAAATTAAAACCGGGGGAAATTCTCCCGGGGGAAAATTTCCCCCGGTTTTTTTTTGAATTTTTTTTTGAAAAACCGGGGGAAATTTCCCCCGTTTTTTTTTTTAATTTTTTTTAATTAAAAACGTAATATTAATATATAATAGGTAAAACAATAAACAAAATTGGAAGTAGTTCAATGGCAAGGTATTAGTCTTGCATCCAAGAGGTCCCAAGTTCGAGTCCATACAAGAGCAAAATTTTCTTTTTTTTTTAAAATTAAAACCGGGGGAAATTCCGGGGGAAAATTTCCCCCAGTTTTTTTTTTGAATTTTTTTTTAAAACCGGGGGGAAATCGGGGGAAATTTCCCCCGATTTTTTTTAATTTTTTTTATTTAAAAACGTAATATTTACACATATTAAGCAAAACAATAAACAAAGTTGGAAGTAGCTCAATGGCAAGGTATTAGTCTTGCATCCAGGAGGTCCCAAGTTCGAGTCCATACAAGAGCAAAAATTTCTTTTTTTTTTAAATTAAAACCGGGGGAAATTCCGGGGGAAAATTTCCCCCGGTTTTTATTTTGAATTTTTTTTAAAAAAATCGGGGGAATTCCGGGGGAAATTTCCCCAGGTTTTTTTTTTAATTTTTTTAATTAAAAACGTAATATTAATATATAATAGGCAAAACAATAAACAAAGTTAGAAGTAGCTCAATGGCAAAATATTAGTCTTGTATCCAAGTGGTCCCAAGTTCGAGTTCGTACAAGAGCAAATTTTTTTTTTTAAATTAAAACCGGGGGAAAATTTCCCCCGGTTTTTTTTTTGAATTTTTTTTTAAAAAACCGGGGGAAATTTCCCCCGTTTTTTTTTAATTTTTTAATTAAAAATGTAATATTAATATATAATAGGCAAAACAATAAACAAAGTTGAAAGTAGCTCAATGGCAAAGTATTAGTCTTGTATCCAAGAGGTCCCAAATTCGAGTTCGTACAAGAGAAAACTTTTTTTTTTTTTTTAAATTAAAAACACTCTTTGGAGAAATATATTTATATAATATCAATACTATCTTTTAACTATTATTATTTATACTAAGTTTTAATTATGTATATAATATACTTATAGGTATACATATGTCCATATAGTATATATATGTTGATATAGTATTATAAAATATATATATTTATATATGTTCATATAGTATATAGAATATATATATTTATATAATATCAATACTACCTTTGAACTATTATTATTTATACTATCGTTTAATTATGTATATAATATACTTATAGGTATGCATATGTCTATATATTATATATATGTTCATATAGTATATAGAATATATATATTTATATAATATCAATACTATCTTTTAACTATTATTATTTATACTCTCTTTTAATTATGTATAGAATATACTTATGGGTATACATATGTCTATATAGTATATATTTTTTCATATAGGATATAGGAAATATATTTATATAATATCAATACTATCTTTTAACTATTATTATTTATACTATCTTTTAATTATGTATATAATATACTTATAGGTATACATATGTCTATATGGTATATATATATCTATATAGTATATAGAATATATATATGTTTATATAGTATCAAACTATATTTTAACTACTATTATTTATACTAGATTTTAGTATATATAATACATGTGTTTATATAGTATAAATATTATATTTTAATTATTTATATTACATTTATTTTGTTTTTTAAAATTGAAAGAAATGAATGTTAAAATAAGAATAATCAAATACATATATAATAAATATAAAACAAGACAAAACACTACTAGAAAAAAGGCATTTAGCCACGGATTTTAGCCACGGATTTGGCAAAAAATCCGTGGCCAAGGAGATTAGCCACGGATTAGCCACGGATTTTTTCCGTGGCTAAAAGTGGCGTGGCTAACCTTCGCCACGGCTTTTTAGCCACGGCTGGGCTTAGCCACGGCCAAGCCGTGGCTAATAGCCACGGGCAAACCGTGGCCAACTTTGGCCACTTTTTTCTAGACATGGCCTAGCCGTGGCTAAGGGCCACGGCCTGGCCGTTAGCCACGGATTGGCCGTGGCTAATCCGTGGCCCCTGGAAAAAAAAAAAAAAGCTAGTTACACCCAAACCCGCGGCCGAACCCGGACCCGCGCCCCAACCCGGACCTGAAACCCGCGTCCCCATTCTTTTTTTTTTGCGCTCAAGGAGATTCAAACACGGGACATCAATGTTATAAATGGAGCATGTAACCGTTGCGCCAAGGGAGTTCTTTGGTTATTAATTGATTTTTTTTATACTTAAACTATATTGTTACAATATTTTAAACTTAAATTATCTAATAAATTTCATTAGTTTTATCAATTTTTTTAATTTAATTTTAGTAATTTTTATAAATTATTAACCAATTAATTTTTTTTTAAAAATAAAGATATTTACCTTTGACTTTATCGTTCAATATTCAACTTTTTTTTTATGACAAATATTTAATAAACTAATATATCAAAAACAAAAATTATAACAAAAGTCTATTTATATAATTTATATTTTGATAATAGCAACTTTAATTCGTGATAATTTGTCAATATCTTCGTATATGTGTGGTATTATATAATATATGTCAAGTATATATATCATATATATATATATCAATATATGTATCTATTTTAAATATGTCCATGTATATATGTATCAATATATATATATATATATATATAAATGTCCAAGTATATATATTGATAGATATGTATCTATTTTAAATATGTCCAAGTATATATGTATCAATATATATATAAATGTCCAAGTATATATATGTATCAATATATATATGTATCCAAGTATATATAGATAATTTATATTGAGATAATTAAAATATCAATAACAAAAATTTATCCGTGGCTAATTGTTTTTTTCATTTTTTTTTGCACCACAGATAAATTTATATATATATATATATTGATACATATGTAAATTTATATTGATACATATATTTATATATCCAAGTATATATGTACCAATATATATATATATATTTGTGACTAATCCATGGCTATATTTATATATATATATATATATATCATGTATATATATACATATGTTCAAGTATATATATATCAATATATGTGTATATATATATTTCCAAGTATATATATCATATATACATATATCAATATACGTATATGTCAATGTGTATCTCATATATATTAATATATTATATGTACATTCTAATCCTCTATATATAGTCTATATGATATAAGTATATCTATATAGAACATATCTAATATATGTTATAAATGTAGTGTACGTATATATAGATCCAATATATATATATATATCTAATCATATGTACTATATATGATCAATCATCTATATGAAATAAACATATATTAGTGTATTATATATCTAATATATGTTATATATGTACTTATACATCTAATATATATACAACTAATTATATATAAATACACATATATATAAGTATATCTAATCTTATACGTATGTAATATATCGAATCATTTATTATATATATCAATATATATAATATAATATATATATATATTACTTAAGTATAGCAAAAATTAATTATTAAACAAAAAGTTAAAGTGGTGTAGTGGTTTAATGCTCTAACTTTAACTAACAGGTCAAGAGTTCAAATCATATTTGTTGCAAAAAAAAAAAAAAAATTTTTAGCCACGGTCTAGCCGTGGCTGGATTAGCCACGGTCAGGCCGTGGCTAATCCGTGGCCCTTAGCCACGGCCAGGCCGTAGCTAATCCAGCCACGGCTAGGCCGTGGCCAAATTAGCCACGGCTAGGCCGTGGCCAAGCCGTGGCTAACCATTGGCGGCAAAACTGGCGCCAAATTTAGCCACGACATTTAGCCATGGCTTGGCCGTGGCTAAATCAGCCACGGGTAATCCGTGGCCAATCCGTGGCTAAAGCTCAAAATTTTTTTCACCGAAAATCGTTGCTAATCCGTGGCTAATCCGTGGCTAATAGCCACGGATTAGCCACGGATTTTTCCCGTGACTAAAATCCGTGGCTATTTGCTCTTTTTCTAGTAGTGAAATAAAACACAACTTCCAGCAATAGCCTGGTGGTGAAGAGTTTGTCATCCAACCTTGAGGTCACGAGTTCGAATTCCATCAATTACAAATATTTGCATATTTTGGGAGTTACTATTCCGGCGGCGGCGGCGGCGGTCCGGTGGGGCGACAGCGGGGTGGGCGGTGGCGCTGGTTCGGGGGGGGCGGCGGTCCGGGAGGGCGGCGGTCCGGCGGGCGGAGGCGGAGGCGGTCCGGCGGGCGGAGGCGGAGGCGGTCCGACGGGCGGCCACGGCGGCGGGGTGGACCGGCGAAAATTTCCGCCGGACTGTTCCGCCGGAAAGAAGTCAGGCTGAAATGTCCGCCGGACCGTCTTTCCGGCGGAACAGTCCGGCGGAAATTTCCGCCGGAATTCCAATCCGACGTAATTCCAGCGGAAAGCGGAAGTCCGGGGCCATTTTTTCCGGCGGACACGATTCCGCCGGATTTAGCGTTTTCTGACGGAAATTCCGCCGGATTTCCGCCGGAAATTTCCCCCGGTTTTGGCCTTTTTTCCTGTAGTGATTCTATCACTTGTGACATATGTAGTTGATTTTCACTTTAACAAGTATTTTGAATTTTGGAATGGCTTGGTGTTTTTGATCTATTACTGTGGATCCCTTCGTGAAGTTTTGTGTGGATATTGTTTTGTATTGAGATGTTTGTCCTTTGTGTGTTTGCAGGACAACACCCTTCAACTAAATGCTTTTATAAATTTAGTTATGCTTGGATGGTTACTTTAGTGTTTGGCTTATTGCATAATGCATTTCACTGTAGGTCCTGAATTGGGAGGACGTCAAATTAGGGAAACCAGAGAATGGTGGGATCAAAGTGAAAAAGAAGGCCATCAGATTGAACTTCATCGATATTTATTTCCAGAACGGGGTGTACGAGGCTGCATCTATACCCTTTACACTAGGTCCATTTCCATTTTTTTCTTCTTTTTTTTTTTTTTTTTTTGCTTTCATTTCTTATAATATCACCTCTCATTTGGGGCATGTACATACCGACATGTCGCATCCTGTATTTATTTGACTTCTTGACATACTTGTTATATGTTCAAGCCAAGTAGAATAGAGCATTGAACTATGATGGATAGGGCATCCCTTCTCACTTGGGCGGTTCTATTTCCCGCCTTACGCATAGGGATAGAAAGGTAATTGCATTTTTGTTTCATTATTATTTAAGGTTAATCAATCACAAGGAGTATAAACGGGTGAAATACCTACTCTTGCTCAGAGTTTCATGAATCTCAACTCAAAAGAAAACGAGCAAGGTGAATGGGAATACCTCAATAATTTTGCAAAGTATACATTCGTAATTAATACAATCTATGAAGATGAGTAATTTACAACTTGTATGCATTGTTTTTTTTTCATTTTTCATAATTAATTTCTTCATTTGTTTGTTTTTTGTTGAATTTGTTTCAAGAAAGGTGAGTCGATATGTGACAATGACGATGATGAAGATGATGATACATGATGTTTGACTAGTATCTTGTTATTTGTTCTTAGTGAATATGTATGGAATTATGTACAAGATTTGAATTCGGTGATGATGATTTGTAGATGAATAAAATTTGCTGTTACTTTCTCTCAACAATATGCCTGGAATTAGGTAGAAAATTGTGAAAGATAATCTTCATTGGTGTAATGTTTGTGAGTATTAGTATCTATTGGTGATAATTTGTGATTATTAATATGTATTTTGATAGTTTTGGGTTAATAAATTATAGGTTTTAAAAAAAATGAGAAATTTGAAATTAAAATAGCATATGTCCATAATATGTTAAATTTGTGAGTAAAAATTTAGTCACAAAATTTATTACAATTTCTTAAATTTTGTGACTTAAAAATTGGTCACTATTTTTTTTGTGACCGGAGTTTTGGTTGTTAATTTTTTTTTTTTTGCGACTGAATATATCAGTCACAAAATTGGTTTTTTGTGAGCCAATTTTCGGTCACTAATTTTTTTTTTTTTTTTTTTTTGTGCCCGAAAATATCGGCCACAAAAGTCGATCACCAATTCGGTCACAAGATATTGTGACCAAGGTTTTTGCAATCAATTTTTTCGATCACAAAATTGGTCACTAACTTATTTTTGTGACCGATTTAGGCGAAAATCGATGACAAAAAATAATTTTTATAGTAGTGTGACAACCTTTCTTCCTTCGTCAAATTTAAGCACTCATCAATGAAGAAAGTTGAGGAGGATTCAAAAGAAAAGTTTGAAGATTTAGTAGTTGAAGACTCAATGAGTGAGGATGACTCCAACCCACTTGATAATGAAATTTCTTCCCTTCAACTCCAATCATTGATTTGAATGGACCTGCTGATTGTGGGTTTTATTTAAACAAATTTACCGAAAAATGAGAAGAGGCTTTTGAAGAAAAAAGAAATACAAGAAATAGTTAGGACTATGTTGAAGATTTATCTGCCCTGGTTTTATTAATGCATGTTGTTCATATGCAACTGATCAGAAAAAAAAAATATTGTTCTTATGCATGTTTAAATCTTGGTCTTACAAGTATATGTACTAGAAGTGATGCATGAGTTGATTTTCACAATGCGAAACCCAATTTAGAAAAGCAAGGGGATAAACTTAGAAGCTTTATTATGATGTCAATAAAATACAAAAAAATAGCCATCCCATTTTTTCAAAAAGTGGTAAATGAATAACTAAATTATTGTTGAAAGTAGGTCCACAGACTAAATTTAAACATGAATTATCCCATTATTATAGTGATCTTAAGATTGAATTAAGCATCATGAATGTGAAATGAAATTCTCCATAGTAAATAATATAGTAATTGTATATGCTCTTTGAGCATTTATAGTTTTGATTAAATTACAAATTTAAATGAGCAAGTTAATTACGTGAAAATAAAAAAGTTAAATGATAAATTAGTACTAATTAATTGATTTCATCGTTACATGAAGTAGTAAGAAAACATTAACCTAAATGATTGAGAACCTAGTACCAATTGAGGATTAGATTTTATGAGGGTAGATAGCCAGTCTTTTCTTTCTCACATTTCTTTCTTAATACGTGAAATTTTGTACCTATGAGAATCTATGGTTTTTGGTGACTATCTAGTTTGTAATAATTGAGTTGCATTGAAAAAGCCAAAATCTAGTACATTTAAATTCGGTTGAGCGAGTTTGGAGGTTGAGACATTAAACAAATAACAAATCTATCTTGTTGAATATTGGACTCTCTCTATAAAACTTCATTCTGCACCAAAGTTATTGGTTTTGTCTCTAGTGTGCTAGCAGTTACATTGACACTAGTTCTTTTGGCCGGCTCTTGCATGCCAAATGAGAAAACACCGAATTTTCTAGAGAATAACTCATTTCCGTGTGCATCAAACCTTATACGAGCTAAAGCAACTAAAAACATCACGTTTACAATGAAAATTTTGCTTTTGCACATAAGTATCAGATCCCCTTCATTAGGTAGAAAGTAGTAATTTTCAAAAACAATTTCATATAGCACCATTTCTCATCAATGTTAATAATATTGTACATTCCAATGAAAGTTGGATTGTGAGATATGTTGCTATGATTAAGCATCGATATGAAAATTGCAACCAAGATCTTTTGTTCTTTTCTTTTAGAAAAGGTTTGATAGCATTTGCGCGCCGTCGTATGTCTCTCCATTCTGGACGTCGAAACAAATGTAGTTTTCTTGATGTTCAAGGAACAAGACAATGATCGAAGATTAGTTCTTCAATTTAAAGGAATTTCATGAAAGCGATCCAAGTGAAGCTAAATTCTCTTGCGATCACAATTTTTTTGTCCCTCTACGTGATACATCTGCATATATGCTACCCTTTTCTGATTGTCTCCATATAGGTTGGACAGTTCGCATAAAAATTGAAAATTGTGATGCAACAATTTTTGTAACTCCTTCTTCAGCTTTCCATAAATAATTTGTTGTCATTGAAAATCTACGTCAAATATGAATTGGCGAGTAATATTTTTTGAAAAAAACAATCAATAATATATATATTTATATTTTGGAGTTTTTCAAGCTAAATTCCAAAATTAAATAAAAATATTCAATTAGTGATTGAATCGAATATTTTTATAATAGATATTTAACAATAAAAGTCATATCTTGCAAATAACGAAGCCAAATATTGTTATTTTGACAATTCAAATCACATCTTATGATCAAGGTAGTCAATTGCTAGCCAATATTGAATGACCAATCAAATCGCGCTATCTCGTTCGGTGAATATGATAAGAAACTTTATCCTACACTTATAAATAGGGGTTCTTTACACAACCCAAAGACACAAGAAGGAGTCTTCTAATAAATTTATAAATTCTATATATTTATGCACTTAACTGAATGGATTTATTATACTTGTTCTTATATTTAAAATTATTTAGAAAGGTTAATGTTGGTTTTTCTTATTTTAGGAAAATTAAGTCTAGAAGGGCAAAAAGGCAGTAAATGGGTACGATCTTGCTCAAGAAATTGCGAATCTGCACAAAAATAGAATAATTGAACAAAACTGGTTGCCATCCTATGCACAAAAGCTACAAATATGCGCAACCTGTGAATTTGGCAACTTTATACTCCTATCCTAATTAGGATTTTAGATCAAACTAAAGCTTTTTAAGGGTCTTTAAATAGGAGAAAAATGCAGTAGCCAATATCAATCATACTTTTACATTCTCTCTTTTAATTTTTCTCTAGTTCTTTTAGTTTAGATTAAAATTTATGTTCCAAGATTCCATTGAGCAACACAAGATTGAAGACTAGGAAGTGAAGATTTGACATTCAATTTAGAGTTTTCTCTTTCCCTTATCATTAAATTTTAGTTGTATTGATGGATAAGTTTTATTTTCTTTTGGATTTTCTTAACATGAGTAGCTAAATATTTTGTTATGGGATTATGACTAAACCTAATATGCAATTGTTATAGTTTTTCCTACTGTTTAGTTTGCATTATTTGTTTGCAATTGTTTGGCTACTAATTGTACATTAGGAATCCTATTTAAGCCTTGACGGAGGGAATTCAGAAACCGAATAATAAACTGAGCAACACATGTTTGATTTTATGTTTGTCAAAAGTCGATTAGTTTGTAGGATAGACATATACATGCAAATCATGTGTAACCCAATGTGTGAATTTAAGGCATTATTAATTAATTGCTATCCATAGATATATAGGATAGTATTATTTGATAACCTGTTTGGGGGAATTTTAATAGGAACCCACAAATAAATTCGTTTGGGCACACATGCACTGGCATGCTAGGAAAGTCCACAACATCTTCAGTCAAGGAAATTCCAAAATTCTCTCAAATAATCATCTACGGCATTCAAGCCGAGATCCAAAGTACTTTTTGCTGAGATCATCAAATTCGGTCATTTGATCCGCAATAAAGGTGCTAAGTTTGCGAATTGACATTATTTAGAAATCAAATTCAAATCAAGTCCAGAGTGTTCACAATATTTTTTATGGTGTTCGTCGAAATTTTCAAGTTCGATTCGTGATTAACATGTGAAACCTACGAATCAACATTATTATAGATCAAATTGAAGCCAAAGGAGATCAAACCATCAAGTCCATCTTCAAAATGTTTGAATTTCCAATTTTTCATATTTGAAAGGAAGAATCGGAGGACTAAGTATTGAGATTGTACCCACACTTTTCATTTCAATTTAATAAATTCAATTTGCACAATTTTTTCTGTCCTTTAATTCAATGGACACAAAATTTGCGTTGCAAATTTTTGGCATGCCCAGTAGGACATCTCTACCTCACATCTCTTTATTTCAAGTTAAGTTTAAAGTTCCAAATGGAGACGACGTACAATTACTCTAACTCTGGAAATATTAAATTTCTCATGCCAAACCATGAAGCCACTACTCCAAAATTCAAGCATAAGGAGGCAAGAAAAGACCATGTCTTCATATTGCAAGTCATTTCTCAATCAAAATTGGGGGCAAAACAAGAAACAAAGTAAAGGAGAAAAGTGGTATGAGATGAGATGAGGCGCTACCAGCTGGTCTATCGGGATGAGGTGCTAAATCCTTTAACCAATGTTTAGGGTTCAAATCATAGAGTTGTTAGTGGAGCAACTTGGTTGGGAAGGTCACCTCCATAATGGGCCTCTATAGTACTCGATCTGGATTAGTCGGCCAATGGGTCGGAACTGAATGACTAAGACCAAAAAAAAAAACACAAAGAAGGAAAAATGGACTTTGATGGAAGAGTTGCAAACAAGCTCAGGTAATGAAATTGCAGCATTCATGGTGATTCAAACAACTACATTACAAGAGCAAATCGAATCGTTGACTACCAGTCTTGCTAATCTAGTGAAGCATGTCAAAACACATGATGGCCAAATAAATAAACTTCTTGATAAATTTGAATGTGTCAATAAAGTTAATCAAAGGAGGTCGGCTTCAAATGAAGTTGAAGAAGAAAGAAATTTGCATGCAACCAATTACAATCAAAGCACAAAAATTAATGTATATTCAGATGGTCTTGTTTCCGCTAATGACTTGAAGAATCTTGTTGATGAAGCATTTATTGAAAAGTGTGAGGCTCAAAAGAAAATTTTTAGATCATGTGAAATGCCCTAAACAAAAAGGATTGAGCAATTAAAAATACCTAAAGGTTACCAATCGCCAAGGTTTCAACAATTTGATGGCAATGGAAATCTAAGACAACAAATTGCTCACGTCACTGAAACATGAAATAGAGCTAGAACTGATTCAGATCCTCTAGTGAACAATTTGTTCTATCATTGCAAGATTTAGCTTTTGATTGGTACATTAATCTTTAACCCGATTCTATTGAGAATTGGGAAGCATTACAAAGCAATTTTTCACTCATTCTACAGTAATTGTCGTACTATCAACATGCTTGAGCTTGCAAATTTGAAAAAAGAGGAAGATGAGTCCGTGTTTTGTTATATCAATAGATGGAGAAATGTCTTTAAATTGCAAAGAAACATTGCACGAAATTTTTGCTATTGAGATGTGCATCCAAGGAATACATTGAAGGCTTTCCTATATCCTTGAAGGAGTAAATCCAAAACTTATGGAGAACTGGCAACTTGTGCAAACAACATTGAAATAAGCATGAAGTTAGAAGAACTATCAAATGATGGCAATGATTATACAGATGTCGAAGTTGTCTCATCAACTCTCAAATGCTCCTAGATATGAACATAAACTATTTAAATCCTTAAAAATAAAAAAAATCAAGTGCTTCTTGATAAAAAGTATAGACTATCAACAGTACTCCTAGATACAAGCCAAAAGTATCTAACATTTGAAAAAAATAAAAAAAAATCAAGTGCCTATTGATAAAATTATAAAAATGTCTATAATGCTCATTGGGAAGAGTATAAACTATCTAACTTTCCAAGAAAAAAAAAATCAGAAAGCTCCTAAGTATGAGCATAAACTATTTGAAAATTTGAAAAATAAATACATTTGAAGTGCTCTTAGACATGAGCATAAACTATCTAAACTTTCCGAAGTGAAGTCTTCCAAGCATTTATTGGCAAGAGTGTAAAAGGCTTGCTCTCCTCCAAGTCATTGTCGATAGTTTATACTAACGCCAATAAATTCTTTAACATCAATTTGTAGATAGATTAAACTCTTATCAAGGAGCTTTCATTTGAATTTGTAGATAGTTTATACTCATATCAAGGAGCTCCTAAACATCAATGTTTAGATAATTTAAATTCATACCAAGAAGTCTGCATTGATGTTAAAGAATTCCTCGATAAACTATTGACAAATCCACATGAGGGCTCCTCCATACAAGTCTAAGCTATCTAAAAACTGATGTTAAAGAACTCCTTAATGTGAGTATAAACTATCTAAAAATCAAAAGGAAAAAAAGGCTCTTTGACACGAGTTTAAACTATCTACAAAATGACATGAGTATAAAATATCTACAAATTCAAATGAAGGTTCTTCGATACGAGTTTAAACTATCTACGGATTGATGTTAAAGAACATGATATGAGTATAAACTATCTACACATTCAAATTAAGGCTCCTTGATAAGAGTTTAAATTATCCAAGTTCAAGTGGATACATTGGATTAACTTTCCCAAAAAATGATTTCGAGACTCATTCACTTGTTCCCATCTATCAAAGCACATGAATATGAAAAAGTCTCGAGTGGGCAATTTGTAGGCTTTGAAATTTTATGTCAAATATAAATTGACCTGTGTGTCATTTTTAAAAAAAAAAATAATCGATTATATTTTTGTTTATATTTTGGAGTCTTTCAAATTAAATTCCAAAAATAAATAAATATTCAATAAGTGAATAAATCAAATGTTTTCATGTTCAGATATTTAGCAATAAAAGTCATACCTTGTAAATAAGGAAGCCAGATATTTATATTTTGGCAATTCGAATCGTATATTGTTATCAAGGCAATAATAAATTGCTATCAAATATTAAATGGTCAATTAAATTGTGTCACAATAGAGGTCATCTCCACAAGTCAAAAACACAATAAAAGAGTCACAAGAAGGAGTCTTCATTAAAGGAAGTCCTGAACTTCTCTCAAATAAACATCCACAATATTCAAGGCGAGATCTAAGACGTTCTTTGCGGAGATCATCAAATTCAGGCGTTTGATCCGCATTAAGTTGCCAAGCTTGTGAATTTGTGTTAATCCCAAATCAAATTCAAATCAAGTTTTTGGTGTTCACAGTGCTTTTTGCATTGTTCATTGAAATTTTCACATTCAATTCATAATCACGCTGTGAAACCTAGAAATCATAGTTATTAAAGATCAAATTGAAGTCAAAGGAGATCAAACCATCAAGTTTATATTCAGAGTGTTTGAATTTCCAATTTTTCATATTTGAATTTATTAAAACCAAAGGATCAAATGTAGAGATTTTACGCAAACTTTTCATTTAAATTTAATAAATTCAATTTGTACATTTTTTCCTGTCTTTTGATTCAATTGACACAAAATTTGTGTTACACACTTCTTTACAAAAACAATTCGTAAAGTGTTCTACATTCATCATTACTCAAAATTCCTCATTTTTCTTATTCTTTGTGATTGTTTCTCATTTGGATTGTTATCATTGATATTTTCATCTATGTAAAACATTTTGAAAAAAAAAATTGCACACAAAAGAAAATCTCAACTTTTGCATGCGATCATAAGAAAAAATAATCATACATAGGAATAATTAAATTAATACCTTTGTTACTTAACAAAAAATTTTTGAACAAAACTCAACAAAATTGCCATAAACCCACATAAAGATATATAAACTCAAAAAGTATTAAAAATGATTTTTTTTTCTCTCTCTCTCTCTCTCTCTCTTTGTTCTCACAATCAAAAACTATATTCAAAACTCAAAGAACATATTTTCTTTATTCTCCACCATCACATTCTCCGAATCATTCCCAATGAAAGATCAAGTCCCAAATTATTAAGATTAATTCAAGTTGACTAGCCCAACAAATAAATATCAAGATTTATTAAGTTTAAATTGAACAACTATCAAGATTCATATCAACAATCTTAAGATTCAAATCTCTACACAAAATTCAATTACAAAAAAAAAAAATAATAAATGTATAAATTTCAAAATTAATACACAATACCTGCTTGTACGTTGCTTTTGACGAATAAGTTGAATACTCTAGGGCTTGTTTATTTTCAGGTTCTTATTTAAAGAGAAACGGGGGAGAAAAAATCTAATGGGATTTTTGGTGTGTTAATTGGAATAGAAGAGAAAAGTAAAATCTAATAGAAATTTTAATATTTTAAATTGAAGAGAAGAAGGAGAAAGAGAGAATTTAATTAATTACGGTAAATGAAATTGCGTAAAAATAAATCACCAAAAATAAAATAAGTAGATAAAATTAAGATTTCTATTATATAACTTATGTAAAAATATTTTTATTTATTTATTTATTTATTTGAGGTGGGGTTGGGGTGGGTGGGGCGAAATTTTGAAATTCTAATAAATATATATACTAAAAAAATGGATTTTTAAAAAATTGGATAGAGCATCCGTTGCCACCTACCCCTCACCCCCTCCCCCGCCGCCCCATCTCGCGGGTTGATGGGGTGAAATTTTGAAATTCTAATAAATATATATATTAAAAAATAGATTTTAAAAAAATTGAGGGGGGCACCCGCCGCCACCTCTGCCCCCGGCCCCCAATGACACACCAAATGAGTTTAAGAAATATCACTTAGATAAAAGTAATTAATTTCACTTAAGAGAGTTTTCATCTTGTTTAGAATAATTTTTCAGTATTGTTGGTGCTATATTTCTCATAAACAGCACACTTCCAACAATATGAGCTTTAGAAATATTTAACAAATTAAATTCAAATTACACAACAAGAAACTCTAATTGGAGCACAATATATATGCGTGAGCATTCCCTAAGTAAAGGCAATTAAGAGTAGAAGATGAGCTCGAGAGGCAAACGATTTATAGTGATTCGCGCAGAACTATGCCTAACCCACTACCCAAGGTTCACTTCGGATTTTCTAACGCAATTTACTAAAATCAAATCTCCTTTTCAGTCGTGGTAGGATATTAAAACCACTTTACAATTACTTTGTTCTTTCTAGAACACATTCTCAACTTCACAAAAAGAAAGTCACAAACAAAGATCACTCCTAACTCCTTAAGAGCAGATATACAAATTTAAGCTTGTAGATTTCAAATGTGGATATGCAAGTATGAAGGTCTCTTTCAAGAAAGTATTTCAAGTAAAAAGTTCTGTTTCAAAAGTAAGAATTATCCATTTTTCCTTTTTCCCCCCCTCTTTTTAGGTGTTCTCTTTTTACAACAAGTGTTTAATGTTCTCCTAAGTTCCTTAAAAGAAAAAAAAAAGGGATCAAAAATGAAAAGCTTGTTTTGCAGAAGGTCTTTTGCAATCTGTCAAATCCCCAACTACGTACTAGTTTCTTGTACTTAGGGAGATGGCAAACACTCCACACTTACGGCAATTCGATTACAAACTAAATGTTCGCAAGCAATTCCTCCAAACTTCAGGCAAATCATCTAGACAGTTCAACAAATGAAATTATAACATTTTTGTCATGTGGTTTCATTTAAAAAGCTCTATAGACCATAGGAGATATCTTGAATTATTATTATAATAAACGTTCATGCAAAACAAGTTTTGGAGAGGTCATAATCATGCTATTCGTATACGAAAAACAAGTCACATAGGAAAATAACTCACTAAGTATGCAACTAGCTAGATTCTTTGATATCATCGAATAAACTCGATCACTTCCCCTCTAATTTTCGTCTTTCAGTCACGTGAAGCTCATGAGTTATTATGATGTATTATAATTTGCCAAGGAACTCAAAACACAATTTAGTGAATACCATTCATTTGATATCATCAAAATCTATATGATGAGGCATTCGGCCAATATTCTCCCCCTTTCTGATAATGACAAACAATTGGTGCTTCTTCTCTCTAGCCCCCACCCCCCTCCCCCCCACCCCCAAAAAAAAAATTCAAACCAATTTTCATGAAAAGAAAATATTTCTAGCTCCCGTTGAAATTTTCTGAAAATCTCACCATGACTGCAGATTCCATCATGGCATCAAGTATCGAAATGGCATGTTTATAGCATCAATATATTGTTTTCTCCCCCTTTTGTCATCATATTTAACAAAGAGGGTGGAAAAAGACCAACACAAAATCATAAAAAGGTGGCAATTCATGAGTTCAAGGAAACTGATTGTACATAATGACAGATCAACTAAGTTTACCAAAAAAAACAGATTTCACTCAGATTGAATCGGGTGAAAATTCATATACTTTATGAATTCTCTGCGTGTCTAGTTTCTAAGAAACCAAGCGGATCTCAATCTTGACATACATTTAAAGAGCTATGCACATTTTGCCCCCATGAAAGAGTTTGTAATGCTGAAATTTCTACTATTTACTCCTTTTTTTTCTTTTATTTTCACTTGAGGGGCAACATCTTATTGTTACATTGCTTCCTTTGATAAGAACACTTCATTTTCCGAGGTTTGGGGTGTGTTTAGGATAGTTGAAATACTCTGTTGCAGCCACAAAAAACCCAAGTCCGTGCTAGTCTTGATAGTTTGAACTTTGCAGAGGCTCAAGATTTGTGTTGTTTTAGTTCGGCTCAGGAGTTAGAAAACTAGGACCATCGAAGTTAGGCAATTCCATGTTTCCATCATCAAATGCATCTTCAGAATTCAGCTCTCGTGACTTGTGTCTATTTGTCATCCTTGATCCAATAACTCTTGGATGCTCTTTCCTTGTAACCAAAATCTTCTTATTTATCACATGTGTACCCATTTGAGCCAAAGTTCCAAATTAGGATGAAAATTTAGACGTATGCAATAGTTTGCTCATTGGTAGGAATCGGCACTCCAAAATACTTAATATCTTCATGAAAATCATTTCATAAAATTTGTCTCTTTATCAGAGAATGCATACTTGATCATTTCAATCAAGTTAAAAATATTGACCCTTATGTTTTTAGTAGCCATGTACATTAAAAACACACTCATGTGCTTCACATTAGTAGTATTTCCCCCACATAACGTCTCATCAATGATGTGATGTAAAATTTTATAAGGTTAAAAACGGAAAACCCCTCAACATTTGAGTCACTTAGCACTCTACGGGCTAGCAGAGTCACTCGCTAACCGTTTTAAATTTCACAAAATCAACCCCTAATCTAATTTTCAGGCAATTTTTGGGAATATTGCGCCTAAGATTTGCAATCGTACATAGCACATGAGTTGGGGAGGACAAATTTGTCCTTTCAATTGGGTTAGTAGTTTTCCCTCTTGTGAACCCACGTGCAGTTCATTTGAAGAGAGTTCAAATCAAATTGAAAGCTAGGGTTTAATTCATAATAGTTTACCACCCAAACTTTTCAAAATTCTGAAATTGAAGCTTGAGGAACGTCAAATGGCTTGGAGAGCAAGAGTGAACAATGATGATTTGGCTTCGGGAAAGTGTGTTCCGAACTATGGTGAGTATCTGGGCTTCTTGTACGTGTTTTAACTTGGTAATTTTTTTGTGTAATCAATGTTTTTGTACTTGGGTGGTGAGTTGTGCCTAGAAGAATATAGTTTTTTGTCAATTTTGTGGGTGTAATGTGGTCCCAAATTCTCTTTTCTATTTCTGGTTTGTTGTGTTGTGTGTAAAGTGGGCATAATACCCCACTTTGTCGACTTTGAATTTAACATTGGTTGCTTCAAAGACCACATAATGGGGTGCATGTTTTTGTATGTGTAAATATTGTTTATGGATTGCAAATGGCTTGTGCATATGTATTGACTTTTTTTGTTTTTCCTTTTTTTTTGGTTGAAACAAGTTCTAATAGTGAATATTTCAGTATTAGATTGCATCACTCTGTTCAATTTTGTCACCTAGGTTGTAGGGTATATGTAGAGGGGAAAGTTGACCATACTGATTTTTGTTGTGAAGATGAAATGTCAATTCTTGAAATTAAAGCTATGGCCATAAATGTGGGTATTGATACTAGTAATGTGGCATTCTATTACAGTTTAGGTGATCCTAATGAATGTGGTGACATAAAATTGATAGTAGATGATAATGATGCATTGACACTATATAATTTTGCTGGTGTTGAAAGGTTGGTTGGGATTTTTTGTAGAACATGTGCATAATTGTATGGGTTCACTTGCACGGTTTGATGGTAGCTTACCTGACATTGATAAACCATTAGAATATGTGGGGGATGTAGAGGGTATAGAAGATGGAGGGGGAAATCTTGATGATAGGGTAGAGAGGGGGAATGATGAGCAAGAGGGTAGTGCTAGAGGTGAACAAGGGGGTAGAATTAATGTTGAAAATGATAATGATAGTGACTTGACTGATGATTAATCAATTGGGGAGGATTCCTATCATTCTGATGGATTTGCTGAAAATGATATTGAGTTTTCAAATGTGGAGGATGTGGAAGTACATATGACTGTTGGTGGTTTAGAAGCAGGTAAGACACCTGTGATAATAACTCAAAGAAAAAAAAAACCAAACTTAGGTAAAAGATAAAACATGATGGGTTTGTTGTTTTCAATCCAAATGTTGATATGAATGACCCATTTTTTAAGTTGGTTTGTGTTTTTCTGACAGTGAAATATTTAGAAAAGTTATTTAACAACATTCAATCATTAATAGAAGGGAACTTGTGTTTACTAAAAAAAAAATGATAAAGACAAAATACAAGTTAAGTACAAACATGAGGGATACCCAATGGGTGATTTATGCTTCAAAGTGCGCTGGGAAAGACACAATGCAAGTGAAAACTTTAAATGATGGTCATTGCTGCCCTAGGTGTAAAAGAGTTAAAGCTACTAATTCTAAGTCGATGGCTAACAAATACTTGCATAAAATTAAAACTGGTCCCAAGTGGGATGTTGATTCAATGTTGTCAGTTGCTCAAAAGGAATGTAAACTACTTTTTAATAGGTTCCAGATGTATAGGTCAAAGTATAAAGTTGCTGAGATTTGTGTTGGTTCTATTAAAGAGCAATTTGGTATGTTGTGGAGATATGCTGCTGAAGTTGTGAAAACCAATGAAGTCAACACTGTCTTAATCAAATGTAAACAAATGGATGGGGAGTGTTTTTAAAAGATTTTACTATTTTGGGGGGGCTCTTAAAAAAGGTTTCTTGATGCATGTAGACCTTGATATGCCTAGATGGTTGTAATTTAAAAACTAGCAGTGGGCCTAGATCCAAATAATCGCATGTTTCCGCTAACATATGCTATAGTTGAAAAAGAAACAAATAAATCATGGACTTGATTCTTGCAATAACTCATGAAAGACTTGGGCATAACAAGTGAAAATGGAGGCTGGACAAGCATGTCGGATAAACAAAAAGGATTGATAGATGCTATTGAGTTGCTCATGCCTAATTGTGAACATAGGTTTTACTTGATGCACTTGTACAACAATTTTAAAGCATCACATAAAGGTTTAGCATTGAAAATGCTAGTATGTAAAGCTGCAAAAGCATCTAGGATTGTTGAATTTGAAAGAGTGATGAGAGAACTTAAAGATAGAGATTTGGAAGCTTACAAATGGCTTGCTAAGAAACCTACAGCTCACTACTCAAAAGCTTGTTTCAATACTCATGTTAAGTCAGACATACTTTTGAACAATATGTGTGAGTGTTTCAATGCTGTCATATTAGATGCTAGGGGCAAACCAATTATTGATATGCTAGAAACAATAAGATTGAAATAATAAAAAGAATATATTTGAAAAGAGATCCGGTTATGAATTCAATTGTTTTTGGTGCCAAATGTGCAAAAATTGCTTGATGAACTTAAGAAAGATAGGATGGAGTGTATTACCCATTGGAATGGGCAAGACCAGTGTGAAATTGAAGGGTGCAATGGGGACAAATTCACTGTGCACTTGGGTGACCAAACTTGTAGCTATAGATCATGGCAAATTATAGGAATTCTCTGTGCTTATGCCATCAGTGGTATTTATTTCATGGTTAAGACACCTGAGGATAGTGGTGGCAATATGGGTTGTAAACCATGAGTTCAACCCAACCCAACTAGTTATGGGTTGGGTTGGGTTGGAAAGATTTTTAAATGGGTCAAAGTGGATTAGGTTCAAATGGATTAAACTAGTTATGATTTTTTCATAGGTTTTAAATAATTTTTTAATGGTTTACTAATTATTCCTTAATAGGTCCATAATGAGTTTGGCCCAAAACTTAAAAAAATCCTACCAACTACTATAGATATCATCAATTTTATTCAAAGTAGTATATGTCCAGATTTCTCATATCACGAAAAATTTCTGAGTTTGTCCATTTTAGTCGCAATTTTCCTCAATGTTTGATTAATATTCTTTTTTTTCATTTTTTTTAAAATTTTTTTGATAAGGTAAAAATGATTACATTTCACAAATTGTAGCTCAATACACATACAAGCGAAATGAGGGGATCCATTGTCACAAAGCTGATCGATTCATTTATATTATATATATATATATATATATGTGTGTGTGTGTGTGTGTGTATGTGTATATGTGTGTGTATATATATATTTAATTAAAAAGAGAATCTCATGCTGTAATTTTATTTTGATAAACGATCAACTTACCATTAGACTAACCAATAAAAAATTTGATACCTCGCTGAACATGTATACATTGAATAACAATAATAATAATAATGATTACAACAATAATAATAATGTTGCTATTGATCAATTATTAACAAAAACAATAACCTCCCACACATGCAATAATTCTTTTTTTTTTAATTTTTGTAAGAAACCATCGATATCACCAGTAGACTGCCTAATAAAAAACTTGATTAATTATCGAATATATGCATAATAATTGCATTTCTATTAGGTGCAAGAGTTGAAAAATATTTATATATATATATATATATATATATATACACCAAATAATGCAGAAGCAATTTTGTGTAGTCACGATTAGCTTGAAGGTCCAAACTTGAAATGTGTTTTTCATTATTTTTAATTTTTTATGATGTTGTTTAATATGCTAGATATCACTATATTATTTCAAATATAGTTTATGAAATCAAAGATGAAAATGAAAATGACCTCTCAACTAATATCGAAAAGTTGGTTGCACAAATGGGTAGGCACCTCCTTTCAAATTGCAGATATGTACTTTGTATAGTTCATATAATTTTAAATTGATAAAATTCTATATAACTCAATGTCTTTTTTAAATGGAATTTAGATGATTAGCAGAGGATTTTGCAATGGCAAACACGAGACTGAAGTGCTTTTGCTGATATTCTCACTCTGAGTCGCCCCCTCTTTAGTTGCGTAGTCATTTCTTATCTTTATTCGATTTTGTGTTTGAGACATAATTTATTATTATGAGATATAAGCTTGTGTAAAATATGATATTGAAGATTGATTTTATCTAAAAAATTATTTTATTTTTTAAGTTTTGATTTATATGAGTATTTTTTTTGTTGGACCCACTTTCGACCCGCTCTGACCTATTTACAAACCTCTTACAACCCGCTTCAAACCGTTTACAACCTGGCCCATTTACAACCCATTATTAAGAACCCATTTTGAAGCCAACCCACAAAAATCGATCAAAACCCGACCCGACCAGCCAATTTGCCACCTCTACTTGAGGATTATGTTCATACAACCACAAGAGCACCTACTTGAAGATGTATAGCCATATGATGAACCCACTTCATGGACCTGAGGAGTGGCCAATTTTAGAAAAACCAGCAATAATGCCTCTAGTGAAAGAAAGTCAGCCAGGGAGACCAAAGAAACATGATCAAAAGGAGACTCCAGTAGAAATAGTTGAGATGAAAGCAAAGCAGAAGAAAAAGGAGGTCAAGAAGATAGGGAGCAAATCAGGCAAACTGCGTAAGGAAGGGATGATTATAACTTGTAGGATAAGTGGCAAACAAAGGCACAACAAAAGAGGATGTCCAAAGAATCCCAAGAATAATGTTTCTGAAGAGCACCATGATGTTCCACCTTCTAATCAATCCAAAAAACCTGCCAAGACAAAGGTAAATTCTAGAGGTGGCAACGGGTCGAGTCTGGTACAGGTTTGGCCAGACCCGAAACCCGACCCGCCAGAAATTTTTGGACCTAGGACCCGTCACAGACTCGGATGGTCCCGGACCCGACCCGACCCGACCCGACCCGCGTGAGAGTCGAACTCGACGGGTTGGACCCATTGAATCCGCTAGGTTCATAAACCCATCCCAACCAGCCAAACCCGACTTGCGAACTTGTTCTAATAATTAAAATTTTCATTTTTTAACAACTTTTTTTGAGACAACAATTTTTAAATTGTACAAGAAACTTAATTAAAGAAAATATTCAAATTATATATAAAATCTAATAAAACATATTCAAATGAAATAATAATAATCAACTTCAAATTTAATTTTTAAGATTTTTTTAAATTATATTTATTTATATATTTGATATTATACATAGTGTATATATATATATATATATTTACGGGTCGGGTCCGGATCGGGTTGAAGTGAACCCAAGACCCAACCCGAACCCATGCGGGTCTAGAATTCTAGACCCGCAACCCCCCCGAACCTGATTTTTCATGTCCCAACCCGCCCTGAGCAGGTCGGGTCCGGGTCGGGGACCTGCAAAACCCGACCCATTGCCATCCCTAGTAAATTCTTATACATCTTCATTTATTACTCTTTTGGCATTTCATAGTTGATCTGATCATGTATTTTTTGTTCTTTGTTGCAAAATCCATAAGAGTACTAAGAGGAAAGAACTATAAAGTACTGGTCCAACAACAGTCACTCAAACTAGAAGAGTAACAACAAGTCTCACAGTAAGTTTCTTATGTAAAATACATACACAATCATTGATATGAGATTGAATTTTTTATTTTTTATTTTTTATTTATTTTTTTGCTTGGGACAATGGGAGATAGCCAACCAACTTTGAGTAGCCAACAGTGTTTTTAAATTGAAATACATTCATGAATTAGGCTAGAGAAGAAGTAATTAAGGAAGGAAGATAAATAAAAGATTTCTTTCACTTTTGAAAATATTAGATGATAGGTGTGAGCATAAATTTTGGAAAATTGCCCGCACCGCACCGTTCTTGTCAGTTTTTTTAAAAAAACGTGGTTGGATAGTTAAGTTCAAAACCGCACCAAAAATTTAGTTTGGTTCTAATTTTCTTATCAAATTGTACCGAACTGAATTGAAGCACTCTCTTATATTAAGTACGAATATCAAAATTTGTTCTTTCATTTAACTTAAACTCTTCTATGAGATTGTTCAAAATCACTATTTAAATTGTTCAAATTTCATTAATTAGCAATTGATTTAATCATTTAACATTTCAAACACATCTAACCATTCAACATTAAATTATGCTTAACTACAAATTTAGCATGTTATATATGTTACGGTAAAATCTTAAATTTCATTAATTAGCAATTGATTTAATCATTTAACATTTCAAACACATCTAACCATTCAATATTAAATTATGCTCAAGTACAAATTTAGCATGTTATGTTTCGGTAAAATCTTAAATTTCATTAATTAGCAATTGATTTAATCATGTAACATTTCAAACACATCTAACCATTCAATATTAAATTATGCTTAACATCAAATTTAGCATGTTATATATGTTACGGTAAAATCTTAAATTTCATTAATTAGAAATTGATTTAATTATTTAACATTTTAAACACATCTAACCATTTAATATTAAATTATGCTTAACTACAAATTTAGCATGTTATGTTACGGTAAAATCTTAAATTTCATTAATTAGCAATTGATTTAATCATGTAACATTTCAAACACATCTAACCATTCAATATTAAATTATGCTTAACTGCAAATTTAGCATGTTATGTTAAGGTAAAATCCTAAGAAGTTGTTCAGTTAATCAATATTATTTTTTGACTTTAATTCAAATATACAAAGTTGCATTATTATGCATGTTAGCTTTGTTGCTCTCTATGTAGTCTTTATACTTTTATTTCAAAAAATTTATTACCATGCATTTATTTTTACATATTAATTCAAATGCTTTGATAATATTAGAAAATGATATTTTTTTTATTTTTCTCTAATTATTTCTTTTAATTGTTCAAAACCATCAAACTGCACCAAACCACTTGAAATCACACATTCGGTTTTGCTTCAAAAAATCACAATTTAAAATATATTTTGAAAAAAAAAATTGCATATGGCATTTCAATTTTAAATATGTTCAAAAATAACCAAAACTGAACTGCAATCACCCTATTAAAGGACATTAATATAATAGAAATTAAAAATGGTATACAATATTGAGGATTGACCATAAAGAGTAAAATAGTAACTAACTAAAATTTGCTCCAACATTATAGATTTTGCTTTAAATTTATCACTAGTCTGAGAATATATATTCTATTCTATTTATTTAAAACTGTAAATCAAAAGAAAATTTCATTTTATACTACTAAAGAAAGAATAAATAACTTTTCTAGGAAGAAATAGTAAAAGTTATAAACTTTGTCATCTTTAAATAATTTAATTTTCCTCTTACATTATCGAAAAAGGGTAGTGATAATATGTAAAATATTATGCAGCTTAGAGTCAAGGTGCCGCGGCCCTAATGGAACTCAGTGCACCAATTTTTTCAATGGGTTGCAATTCTTTAAGCCCAAAACAGTCTTGAAGCTCAGATGCCTCGACATTGACACTCTGGCCCAATTCTTTGTCGTTATGACATCTGGATAAGGATCAACATGTAACTCCCAATAGCCGTTAACTACTAGGCGGTTTCTCATGTAACTGACCGCTATTTAAAATTTCTAAAAATTAGATTCTATGTGAATTTTTAGAATATTTTTTATTAAATCAATATCCTTTTATATATATATATATATATATAGTCTTTTATAAAACACTATCACTCTCTGATAATTGTCTGGTGTCTTTGATTTGACATTTTTTTTCTATGTCCTCTCTTCTATTTTTTTCCCACCTTTCTCTCTCATTTTTAGCTTGACATATTATTTGTCTTTCTTTTCTTCTTTCACTCTACTCTCATGTCTTTATCTTTAATATTTAATATACTTCATCCTTTTTATTAAACATGTAATTAAATTATATTTTATTTTTATTTTACACATACATAAAGTGTGTCACACCCACTAGTACTATTTATAAAATCGGAGGGGTATATAGTAATTGTTTTTTGGTGTCTTGGTATGGCATTTACACTGCGTTTGGCAGAAGAAATAAAATAAAGGGAAAAGAAAGTGGAAGGGAAAAAAATAATTTTGGTACTGGATGACGATAATACCTTTATATCGTTACAAATAAATATAATATAACGATATATATATATATATATATATATATATATTTAAATTGGGTCACATGACAACTGCAAACTTAAATAATTGAAAATATAATTATGGTACAAATATAGTTAATGAAAATAAAATAAATAAATGTGTAAAATACATATTTAACGTAATTATAAATATATGATTATTGATTTAGTATCAAAAAGTTTACAACCGAAGGATTTTCCCGCCGGAGCATTTAATTTAGCTGGAAATTAACACATCAATTGAAAATGCCACATGTCCTCCACATGACAGCTAGATTGCCGATTGGATATCTTGGTCTCCATTCTTTTCAAAGTCACAATAATCAAATTATCAAATACTAGTGAGAGGCTAGGCTTTCTTGCTGCCCTTTATGTTATGTCGTAAATTAATTAAACAGATGAGCTTGTAAACCTCTCGAAGGAAGCATGTATCAAACTCTTCGGTGAATTATCAAGTCTGAGCTCTACATAACGATTATGATTCAATTTTTCTTGTTTCTTTTTCACTGACTTAATACAAAAATATTCATATTAGACCCAATTGGGTCTAATTCGTAAATAATAACCCTGTTCATAGTTCATGTTATGTTGTGAAATACTTGATATTTGATAACTTGAAAAGCCAGCTATATCAATCTTGCAAATTTTATTCTAATGGAGTAGTGCGAATTGGTAATGCAATACAGATGACAAAGTAGGAACGAAAACACAGCAAGATCTGATCGAAACAGACACGGCCATACATACTAGGAATGACAAACAAATAAATATTCAGACACTATAATAACCATGCATGCCGATATTCCTAGCTTATGCTTCAGACTCGTTATGCTTCAGACTCGACGACCTTAATGCTGCCAATCTGAACATTTCCACGGCCATCATCCTTGGACACAAATGTCACCAGGATTTTATCATCATCATCCACATCCATATATTGATACAAATTGTCCAGGCTCACCCTCATGAATTTGGGGTCTTTATTGTGGTTCCCTGTGCTCGGGACGTGTGAGTAAGTCCCAGCAAATGATGCCTTGTAGACATCTCCATCATCATCGCCCTCTTCATTGACGAGAACATCAAACTTGACGAACTTGTTGGGGTCAGCTTCTATACCGCTTATCCCCAGCAGCTCCAGAGTTCTTCCCCTCCTTGTCTTGGGAACTCTGACCCTCACTTTCTTTTCATTCAATTTGAGTGGGAACGTGATCCTGCCCACATCTTCGGCTCTACAGCTATCTCTTCTCTCCTTGGCATCGGGCATCTGCCTAGGCGGCCGGTAATCCTTCCATTGGGTCTCGACTCTTTCGAAATCGTATCCCATTTTCTGGTTGTCGAGACAATCCTTCACCTTGACACGAACCAGCCGGGCATCCTCATCGTAGAACAAGAACTCTGTTTCGAGGAAATCAGGTTCTGTAATTGTCCTGTCCATGACCTTGCCGCCTTTGAGAGATTGCCACAATGTCCAAAGGCGGTCAACATTTGCATGGAGGGAGTAGAACAACGGGTCTCGACCGGCGGAGTAGAAGTTACCCAGGTCCTCGCCAGCGCCATCGGGATTCTTCTCTCCAACCCAGACGTGCACAGCGGTGTGTGATCCACGCTCCATGGACCCCGGGACCTTGGTTTTTTGGCCCGAGAGCACCGTGCCATAAGGCTTCCCCATGAAGTCGTAGATGTGTCCGTTGCCACTAATCATCTCAGTGTACATAATCGCTGCGTTGTTTTTCTTGATCACCTCATTGTCGACGCATTTCAGATTTTCAGAAAACGATAAATTCATCAACGCGGGTGGCTTACCGTTGGGATCGCGCCTATGGTCATAGAGAGTGGATTTAACGTCGGCAAACATGGGCGGGATGGACATGCCGCCCTCGGGGTTGTCATAGTTCCAAAAAGGCAACGCAAAAGTATCGTCACCAATTAGTTTCCCCAAGATCCTCTCGTAGAAATACATGTACCACCTGTGGAAAGGGAAGAAAAGCCACGAGTCGTGGACCATTAGGTCCTTGTTTTCCTCCTTGTCCCGATAAGCTCCATTACAGTAAGCGCAATGGATATTAGCTTGCTGCATGAAGCTACGTGGATCATCCTTGGGAAGCTGCTTCATGCGATCGATCGCCATGTTGTACTTGTAGATATATTCTTTTGTAACATTATGAGCGGCCGGCCTTGTTTTCAGATTTTCAGCCTTCGGGAGAACGTAATCAACGATCTCTGTCGAAGCATTGAGGCAGCATTCGACAAATCGCTTCTCGTTATCATTGCCGTTATAATAAGCAAGATGGCACTTGTCAAAATCAGGTGCCTTTAACGGCTGGGCGGAGGCCTGGCCGGGAGTGGAAATGAGGTTTGCTGCGCCATAGAGGCCGCCCAAACCCAGAAGCATGTGCCTTCTGTCAACATTAACATTTCTGGAGTCGTCACTGTTGGTGCCAGCACAGGAAATATGTAGGCTACGGTTGCGCTCTGCATGGGTGATAAAATACGATGGCTTGGCGAAGAACGGACGAGGGGGGGAGGAGTTGGCGGTGGTCAAGCAGCAGGGAAGATATTGAAGAGATGCCATTGTTAATTTGTTATACGTACTGTAATGGCTTAACTAGGGCTTAGGGTACTGTGTGCTACAACTGGATCAGTATTACCCTATTTATAGTGGATTATTGCTATATTTTTCGATTAAAAGTTAAGACCTTATTAAGATTAATAAATGCGGCGTGTAACCCGTGTTTAACAAGATTATAGATTATCGATTAAATCACTTGGATACGTGACAAGTGGATACGTGAAGAGCTCAGCCATTTCTCAGGAGCAAGGTCACGTGATGAATAACAAGCAATATTTATTGCATGTCTTATAATCTTATTGTTTTATAATTACTGTATATATTGCGAATTCACATTAATCGAATCTGGGGATAGGTCTAACCCCACCAACGTATTGTCCAGTATCTCATTGACGTCTTGTCCATTCATATTAATCTCCTTAACATTTCTTTTTATTTTTTTATTTTTTACTTGAATTTCTTCATATCTCCAAAGAAAAAATATATTCAGTGCAAAAAAATTACTAGTTAAACATAAATAATTTCATGATATGCTATGTATATATCCTTACAAGTAACAATTACCTAGCTCACAAACTAAATAAAGAATATTATAATGCAATGAATAATGAAGTTAACCTTTCATTACTAGTTTAGACTGTGTAGTAGGGGAAGTTTTGATCTTAAATCCTGTTGGCTACACCTAGTTAACAAATTACAGGATAAATGTAATTGATCACTCTTCCCCCACGCACTAAATTAGAAGGCAAGTATAATCAAGCTTCAATAGAGATTATCTCTATTCTAAGTGCACTAAGGGCCCGTTTGGATGGGTTTAAAAAAAAAAGTGCTTCTCGAATGGTGCTTTTTATAGTAGAGTTTTTTTTCAAGCCAAGCAATTTTGCATTTAGATACGGTAGTTAAAAGTGCTTTAAAAAGTATTTTGATTTGGAACTACTAAAGGTTAGCTTTAAAAAAAAAAGCTCTTTTTGGTTTTTTATTCTGGCTTCTTTTTTTTTTTTTTTTTTTGTACAAAGCCCATCTAAATACGAACTTTTTGTCTGAAGTATTTTTTTTCAAAAAATAAATATTTTTCCCTAAAAAAAAAAACTATCTAAACGGCCTCTAAAAGCTTATGCAATTGTAGTTCTCTCAAATTGAATCCCATAATTTAAAAATTTGTATTGTATTGGTCCCATTTCTCCATTGTCGAATCCTTATTGGCTGACTGTTATAATAAATAAACTTTTAAAACTTTTGAATTTTCATCACTTTCTCACAACAATATTGGTACATGTGGACAGGGATGTGGTCGCTACAGATCGCGAATCTTGCATAATTCTTTTCTACTCCAAAACTCATTCTTTTATTGAGATATGATCTTTCCACAAAGTTTTTTCTTTTTTAATTTTATGGATCCATTAAGTATTTGGAATAAAGCCATCGTTATTAACAGCAATATATGCATTCCATCAATGAAAAGTAAAGACGTGTAACTGAAAAAATGAAGAGATAAGAAAAAAATATTTAATCTTTGACCGCGACGTGTTCAGTGTCCTGAAAGTTTTCGATTCTTTATTAACCTCGGATTCATTGAAATTTGTGCAGGTTACATAAGTCAGAAAATCAAATGCTCCTTCTTTAACTTTTCTTGAGATAAACTACTTAATTGTCGCGCTTCACTATGAATTGAGGCACAATTGATGGCTTTTTTCTAGTTTAGATTATTCTTCTTTTATCAAGACATCAGTTTTAATCTTGAGCTGACTCGAAAATTTTCGAAGAGTAACTCGAGTGTGTGTGTGTGTGTAACTCGATGGATTTTAATTTTTTAATACAACACAATGGGCTTAGTTCACATTATATTTGTGTAAATAGTTATTTTTAATTTTTTCTTAGTACAATATATTTTTAAAATTCAGATTACTCTCTATTTTGTAAATATTCATTTCTTAATTCAAAGCATGTATATACGTACATTTGTTTTATAGAAAAAAGTAAATAGCTAAAATAAAATATTAACAAATTATGTTTTCAACAATTTAATATTAATTAGGAGTGCATAATTGATGATTAATGGAGCATTTTGCTCTCAATATTTTAAAAACAAATCACTTTAACGAATTTCACTTGATTAGTTAATATTAATTATTTTGAAAATATAATTATTAAATGTTATGTTTTAATTATTTATTATTCTATGATACACATGTTTTGATTGATGAATGAATTTTACAATTGATAAATTTATTTGAAATTCTCAAGATATAATTGACGAAGAAAAAAACAATTAATTAATTATTTCCACCAATATTGATATTAAAATAACAAGACAAAAAAAAACTTATATGATAAAATAAAGGACAATTTTATCATTAATGTTTAGGATGATCAATACACTCACTTGTAGTTAAAATCTATAATATTCATTTCGAGCAACATCATCTTTCAATAAAAATTCTAGTTTCCTTTTTGTAAACTTTTTTGACCCCTTGTCACCAAATTTTCAATTCTTATATTAAATTGTAGGCAGTTAGAACATTAGAGGTAGTGTTTGCTAATTTTGATTCCGGTCGATTTGATTAGAAATTAGGAAAGGCGCAAATTCATATTTTAACATCAAATCTTCGTATTTTACCACGAATTCTTTCTTTCTTTTGTTTTTCTTCATATATTGTTTGAGACAAGTGCATTTCGGTTTCCCATTTTTGCGGGGTTCTTTTTTTTAACTTAAAGTTGGAAATTAATGAAGGTCAACAATGTAATTTTCGCCGTTCTATAATTAGATTTAACAAAAGGATCCTAAATCTAAGGGGTCACATTTAAATTTCCAAATAAGACGAAAATTTTTATAAACACCCCAAACTTCAGGGGGGTCAACCTGTAATTCGCCATTTTTATTTCATTAAACCTATCTAATTACAAAATAAATGCATTATTACGTTATTTTATAATTGATAAATTTCATTGGAACTCATGTGTATCATTCACATAATAAATGCATTATTATGTTATTTTTATAATTGATAAATTTCATTGGAACTCATGTATATCATTCACATAATAATTATAAATTTACTTATTATTATACTAGTATGTAACTCGTGATATGCACAGAATGAATGATATCAATCAAAAATTTAAATTAAATGTCAGATTGATAATTCATATTGCAATGAATTCTATGTATAATATATTTTTTAAATTATGTGGATACAAAAGTAATTCTTTTGATCAAGCTGCATAAGTACTCTCAACTTGAAAATGGGAAATGAGGCTTTGTTTTAGTAAAACAACAAAAATCCTCTTCGCTATTTTAGTAAAAAATTAGGAAAATTGAGTAATTGCAAGTTCAATATCAAATAAATCTAACATGCAAAATTTTGATACATAACAAAGACTAAAACTAATATAAATCTTATGAATCTAACATGCAAAATTATTGGACTGAAATGACTCAATTTGATACAATTAAACCTATTATTGAAGTTTTCATTAAATTTAAAACAACAAAAAATTGTTGAATCAGTGCAATATAAAACTCAACAATAAATAATTTAAATGAAAGTTGTGATGAAGACTACCCGCTGATTGAATGAGATGAGTAAGTTGGACAAAATTTAACCTACGAACAAAAGGACTAAGTTTGATTAATATAATTTCATGACATGATGATAATTTTTGAGAATTAAAAAAAAAACAACCAAAGGAGGAAATTGCTTCACTTTAAAACAATTAAACCTATTAATAAAGTCTTCATTATAATAAAATAACAACAAAAGATCATTGAATGAATACAATATAAAACAAATTATAATTAATTTAAAGATAAATTGAAGCATAAAATAACAATTAAACCTATTATTGAATTACCTTTTTGATGAACTCTAATCACACTATATAACATCATAAAAAATAACATAAAAGTACAAATAGAATCTACCTCAAAATGAAACTAATCTTATTAATAAAGTTTTCATTATAATAAAATAACAACAAATGATCATTGAATCAATACAATATAAAACA